>JAPYYJ010002665.1:0-12484 GCA_028533885.1 Nasua narica | reverse complement strand
TGCCCTCTCTCCAAGAATATTCACCCTAGCAAAGGATCTTGACACTGTCCTGCTACAGGACAGTGCTACCTCTCTCTGGAAATAGACAAAAGCAAAAGGGGAAATACCTCTTCCCCGTTCCAGGTTCAAAAATTCAAGTTAAAACATTTCTAGCTAAAAATAAGGCTTGAGAAAATGTGCTTTTTGCTTTGCATACTGGCCAGTGGTTGGTTCATTCAGTGGCTCAGAAGGACTGGAGTGCCGGGTGCTTTGAGGGACCTGGAGAGTCAGGGACGAGTAAGCCATCTGAACAACGTGAACGTGCCCAGCAGAGGGAAGAGAGCTGGACTCAGGGGACTTCTCCAAGGTCCTTTGTTCTGTAGCAGTGGCTCTCCAACGTTAGCCTGCTTTGGGATCAGTTCCTGACTCATAAAGTCTGGGATGGGGCTGATAACTTGCATTTCTAGAGCATTCCCAGTGATGCTGCTGGAGTCCACACTTGGCCAGAGAGCCACGAGAATGTCGACCGAGCGACACAGGCTGATGGGTCTTGCTCTGCTCTCAGAGGGGTCTGCAAAGCTGGGGCTGAGAAGGAGCAGACAGCCAGGTTGGACTTGTGGGGCAGTGAGGAGGGGGCATAGGAGAGGACAGCACGTTGTGCCTGGGGTGTGGGCTGTCGGCCCCGTGGTGGTCTCAGCAGAATGAGGACGACCGTTCAAAGATTCTGTGCTGCACTAATGTCCAGCTCTAATTGGAAGCCTGTGGGGATCCGCTGTGAAAGGCTCTGATACCCCCCTCCCCGGGTACTAGTGCCTTAGAAACCAAGGCTACCGAGAAACGGCTACCATGTATCTGGTAAGTTACCGTCTGAGCGTTGCCAGCGGGGAGCTTGCCTTCTTTGCAGGGAGGACGCAGATAGCTTGTTCTCCATAGTCTGAGCTTGGCCAGAGATTGCAATTCATTTGGCTGAGTTATGCAGCCAAATACAAAGTAAAATACAAAGTAAAACGGAGGTTTTTGAGGCAGTTATTTGAAAAGAAATCCTCCTCCTTCCAGAATGACCTTTGGAGCAATCTTTGACCTGAACTCTTCAAATGAGGAAAGCTGACATACATGTTTTGCTTTGCTCTTGTCCCTTTTTCCGAGTGGAAGCATCTGGTTGTCAGGAGGGAATGGGCGCGGGCAGCACCTCTAGTGACGAGTTGTAACGCAGATTACTCAAACACACACGGATGTTTGACATGCAGAAGGGCTGTGATTCCATGGGCCAAGGTCTCCTCGAACCGAGGCCTGGACGGTGCACGGTGTTGCCCCACACTAGCTCGCTGCTCATCGTAAGAGAGGGAAAGTGGAGGATATAGGTGGTGGGAGGCGGGACGCCATATCCCAAAGGAACCTGATCTGTGTTCTTGACCCTGTCTCACCATGGCCACCGCCTCATACCCAGTGTCTTGCACTAAAGGTGTCTGATGACTGTGGGCACTGGAAGGTTAGCGTCTTGTGGGAGCCGTCTGCAGTCTGGGCCAGGCAGCGGGCTGGCTGGGGCTGGTCTCCACAAAGCCGAAGGCGAGCACCCTTGGCGCCGGGAGCTTGGATACTGATGTGGCCTTAAGAGGCCACCCTGGAGGCCTCAGGCTGCACCCCAGCGTCCCCAGGCTCAGAGAAAGCAGAAGGGGTGACAGGAGGTACCAGCAAATACTGTCTGCCGACTGGATTCTGTCCCAACCCACACGGGACAGCGGCCCTGGAGGGAGCCGGACTAAGTGGTCCTTGTCCGCGTGAGGCAGGTGTGCCTCGGGGGCTTCGGACCCCAGCCGATGTCCAGTTTCCGTGCGGGGTCTGGCCTTCCCTGGCTGAGGCTCCTGATCATCCACTTGATTATACCTGCTCTTCCGCGTGACGGAGGAGAGACACCTGCTCCATTCCCTGCCCCGCTGGACTCGGCGGGTGGGGGGGGGGGCGGGGGGGGAGGGAGAGGAAGAGCCGGCGCTGAGACACCTTCAGCGTAGTAGCAGTAACGTTCCTATCCAGCCCTCTTCTGTGCCAGGCAGTGGGCTCCGGCCTCAGTCCTCCCCATGTGGGGCATGCAGAGATGAAACACAGTAGCAGGGACCTTGGAGCTTTGAACCCGTGGTCTGACTTCAGGACTCCTGGCCTTTCCCATGATGCCCCACGCCCACCAGCTCTGGAAGGTTCCACACGTGTCTCCTCTTCCAGGAAGGCACCCAAGGAGATGGTCCCAGCCTGGCCAACTCCTGCCAGATGCCTCCCGTCTGTGGCCTCAAGAGCGTTCTCTGCAGTCCGGAGAGGGCTGGTGGGGGAGGCTGCTCACTTCTCCCTGTGGGCCTGGGAACCCCACGTTTCATACCCCTCACGTCCTGACTTCAGTAGCACTCTCTGGGGGGAGTGTATACACAGCCAGGGGTCGGCAGGGGTTGCTCAGTGGGGGAAGTCATGGGCCGAGGGACCTCTTCACACACCTCTGTCGTGGGACTGCATTCAGCCTTACTGAACAGTAATAACAGATATTATTTTTTTATGTTTTTAAACTGCAAGCGCTATTAAACCAAAAGAATGCCCACTCGTTCTGTCATTACACTTTATTGGACCTAGTAAATATCACTTACATCCACTTAAATCAGATTTCAGCTTCTCAAGCGCACAGTTCTCATCAAAATGGCGGCAAAAGCCCAAGAACTAAAATTTAAAAATTGAGCATTCATTCTCCTATCCGTGTTGTGGGGGCGAGGAGGAACTGGAGAACCTGTAGTTTTCGTTTGAAAATTTGGCTCCACCTCTTACCAGCTCCATGACTTCGGCTGGATGTCGACCTTTCTGGACCCCGGTATCCTCCACTGTAGAGGAAGGCTAACCCAGGTGATCAGGCTCTTGTGTGTTGAAGGACACAGGCCTACAGAGCATCGCCCACAGGGACTGGCTTTAAGTACAAACAGTTGGAGGAGGCTCCCAGAAGACCCCTGAGTGCACCGTGAGTGGGTCACAGGAAGCCTGAGGCTCACCTGGTTGGGTAGAGTGGTTGAGGGGACGGTGTACTAGAAAATGACTTATGTGGACCATAGAAACCAGCTCCTCAGGCCTAAAGAATAAAGGGGGGAATGTTTCAAATTCAGCAGAGAGCTTTAGGGGAAAATGTGGGAAATGGGGCTTAAGGGGTGGGGGAGGGGCTGCTCTTGACAAAAGGATGTTCAGTGTGAGAATGGATTACCGAGGAGAGTTTTGGATATTCTGGAAAAGGGGGAAATACCTGATGGCAATGGAACAAGTGATTTATTCTTTTGACGTGTAACACCACAATTCCCTGTCTCCTGAGCATTGGCCCATCCAGAAAGGAAGATATTAGGGACTAGTTGTTTGCTGAGCTCAAAGTCTCTGTTGACCTTAAAACAACTTGCCTGGAAGAAAAACGACCTAGTGTATATTTACTATTGAACATAATTTTCCTTAGGAAGTCTGCAACCCTATTAAAGATTAATAGATTATTTTCATATGTTTCTGCTTAAAGTCTGTCTGTGCAAGTGTAGGCTGTTAGCCATTCAGACATCCATTCACCTTCTTCCCCCACCCCCTCCCAGGGCAGGCAGAAGCTAGGTTCCTTTAATGTGCAGAAGGTAAATTAACATTCTGCTGAGCAGATCTTGGAGCTTGGGGCTTCAGTACCACAGAGGTATTTAGCGCTTGTCCTTTGGGCGTAAGGGCAAAGGGAGGAATTTGGCAAATTATTAAAGTCAAGAGAGGCTGCGAAATTTCAATTTTTCATCTTCTGGGAACCCCCAAAGAAGTAAGGTTTGACTGAAGGAGGCCAGGCAGCATTTGGGGTAATTTCTAGAATTTACTTGTGTTTCTCTAAAGTAATTGGAGCTCAATTTCTCTGGCTCTAAACATCACGATGCAACACTTCTTTCCAAGGGGCCAGACGGCACCTCCTTAAACTTAGACAGGCCTGATGCCAGCCAGCTCAGTAGAGGACCCCATCTGGGGACCACATGTGGTGACCTATGCAGTTGCCCCGACCCGTTCTTGTGAGCGTGATTCCATTGGCCTATAAAACGCATTTCTCTGCCAGAGGATGTGGAGGGCTCACAGAAGACATTGCTCTTCAGTCATAACAGTAGGATTAAGCCTCATGTTTTTTGAGCCCATACAGACCTCGGACAGGTAGATTAGCGATCTCAGGACAAAGCGTTTCATATGCCAAATTATTAGCAGAAGAATTCGAAGAAGAAAATCACGGTGAGTGTCTCTACCCTAAGGCTTCATGGAGATCTCAAGAGCAGTGTGGACCTCCTGGGCTGGTCCGGAGCAAACCAGCAGACGCCGCGCTGAGGAGTCCTATCCTCCTCCAGGAATCCGGGGGGTCACACGCGGGTCCTAGGTGCCTGGCACGCTCATCTTCCAGGAGCACTGGGAGGGACTTCCTGTCATTCAGCTAGAGCATTCAAGCTTCAGGGAAGTTAAGGTAGTCACCCCAAATACCACGTTTAGCAAGGGGTTGAATTGATATTGAAGTCCTGGTCCATTTTCAAATTCTGTATTCAAAGCCTCTCCTCTACACTGATTTTTAGCAGAGTTTTTGTTTTCTGTTGCTCTTACGGCAGATTACCGCAAACATGGTGGCTTTAACACCGATTGATTCCCTTACGTTGCCAGACATCAGAAGCCACACACAGGTCTCCTGGGGCTGAAATCCAAGCACTCACAGGACTGAGTTCCTTTTGGAGGCTCTAAGGGCGAATCCATTTCCTTGACTCTTGCCCACCTGTGTTCTTTGGCTCGTGGCCCCTGCCTCCATCTTCAAAATCAGCAAAAGCCGGTTCGGTCTTTGGCACATGGCATCTGACCTCCTCCTCTGCCTTCTTCTTACACTTGTGAAGATCTTGTGGTTACGTGGAGCCCGCCTGGGTGATCTGGGACAATCACCTCAAGATCTAAAACCATAATCACACTTCCGAGGCGTTTTTAACCACCATGCCAGGGAATATATTAACACAGTCCATGGTTCCGGAGACTAGAGTGTAGACATCTTCTTCTACTTACAATAGTTTTCTGCTGAAGTATGTTTTTAATTTTTGCTATAACGTGAATTGCAGAATAGGTGAGTCCCCGGTCGTTGCTAGAAAGCACAGAACCAAGTATGTAACTTTCATCCAGCCACGGGTATGGGTGCATTTTGTAATAGTACTACTACCTCTGTCTGATTTTTCAGTGGCCCCAAAGACCTTCACTCCATTTATTCTGTTGCATCAAAGCTACATCTGAATGCATCTTGAAAGTCTTTCTGAAGTGAGAGTGGGCATAAATAATTCAGTGAAACCATGCTGGGTGACCTTCGCTGCCCCAGGGTTTCTGAGCAGTTGACTTGGGGTTTCTCAGGTTCCCGGGTGAATGTAAGGCAACTGCTACAATTCTCTCCTGAAGAGGGAGATGCCTGCGGAGTTTTTTCAAAGTAAATTCGCACCATGTTGGTCTAGAGTTTTAGGGAACGGCTCTACTGGTGTGAAAGATTGGTTGAGCATCTAGATTTCTGGACTCCTCGTGGCCAAAGCCGCAACACTGATGACTAATTCCCGTGCAGAAATACGAAAGACTTACCGCAGAAGATGGACTGTCGAAAGAGTTTTAGCTTATTTGTCACAGACCGCTGTTAGATATCTGGAGGCTTTATGATAATTTAATCATCCGGAAAACCTCAAATTTCTTTTTTCCTTCCATTTCTTCCCATAAAAACAAGTACTGTCAAAGCTGAGTTTTCTGCACCGAGGGACGTCTTGTAGCGTGGATAATACAAAACTTTATTTGACTTGGCAGAGCAGCATAGCACTGTTGGCAGGGTCTTCGTGCCCTAGTGTGACTTACGGTCTGCTTATACTCTGACCATCAGTGAGTGCCGTGGAGAGATTGGCGAAGGGGGTGAAGGGAGGAGAGCCGGCCCGAGGGCAGCTCTGGGGCATCCGATCCAAGTCTGCCAAGAGCCCCTTCGCCGGTGGAATGGACTCCCTTGCCAACTGCCATAGCTTGCTTTTTCAGATTTGCCATCTAGAGATTAGCTGTCAGACCCTGTCAGTCCCTCCGCAGCCGTTGACTGACAGCTGTCAGTGCTCGTGCAAGGTGACTTCGTGAGGGATGCCGGGATCGATCAGATGCCGACCTGGATGCCCGTCGGGGGGCTGCCGCTGTTTTAGGTCCTCGGAAAGGCTAAGGAAACATCGCATCTCTGACCTGCAGCGCGCCTGCACTGAACCCTCACCCTGGAGAGAACCCCCAAGCAGGACACATGGACTAAAGCCACGTGTGACTCCGCCTGCATTTTCTAAAGTCCTTCCTTGGTAGGGCTTTGTCACAGCACCAGGGGTTAAGCCCTGAGGGTGGTGATCGTAGCCTCCTGTGACCCTCATGCTGGGCCAAGAGCTACCAACGAGCTGGACTAGCAGCTGTGACCAGGGTTCTCCAGGGCGAGTGAGGACATTTATTAAATGGGTTGTAGCCTCCCCAGTATCACGATGAAGCTGAGCAGGGATTTGGGAGGAACAGGTCAAATCTCCATCTGGCCACAAGGGCCGTATTGTGCCAGGAAACAGAGGCATTAGGCAAAGTTTCTTGGACCTCATAGTATTCTTTCCCAAAAACAGGGGGCCGCAGTTTGGCTAAGTCAATGAGAAGTACGTTAACTGGCTGGGCTTTAATCATCCCACCAGGGGCGGAAACCCACATTAAGGGGCTGAGAAACTTAATGTGTGCAGAGCTTCGGGTATGTGTGCCTGGGGCTGTGAACCTGGCCCAAGGCTTTTGTCCCAGGGAAGCCACACTCACCCACAGGCCTGGGGAAGACCCTGGCTTTCTAAAGGGCAGCTGAGTTTTACAGCTGGTCCCCCAGAGAACATGCGGGGCTTTTGCCCCCCCCCCCGAAAGCCCACATTCACCCACAAAGTGGGGAACTGCAAGGCAAGAGAGTACCTCTGCAAAATGTCTTGAATATAGGCTCTGATTTGCGAGAGGATGCTTTCCAGATGTGCTCTCGGTAGGCTGCTGGGGAAGAAGGGCTAAGGTAATGTTCTAAAAACCTAACGAGAAAAATCTGTATTGTGTCACCGTACCAGAAAATCACCATTCCAGAACTCATGCTTTGTCATCCCGGTGCTAATATTAGCAGCATGTTTTCCAAATTATTTTTATTCTGCATAAGAGATTAGCAGTATTAACAAACTCACTGATTCTTAGTCATTTAAAAAATATGTCTTTCCCCCTAAACCTCGGGGGGAAAAGTAGCATTTTCTTAAAAATGCCTTAATTCTATGAGTTCGTATGACTGAGAGGTATGAAGTAACACCACGGGATTCCTGGCTTCAGACTTCCGTAATTTGTTTTGGTCAGAGTCGCTACACAGATGTAGCCTCAGTATGTGATACAAGGGGCCGGCAGAAGGCAGGCTAAGAGGCACGTTCCTCTGTGTCAAGCTTGCTGTGGGTGTTGGCTGCAAGGGCTTCACGGTGGAATGGACCAGGAATTGGGGAGCAAAAAAAAAAAAAAAAGAAAGAAGAAGGGATGGGAAATGAAAATGTATTGGGCGACGTGTATTCTGAGTCCTGGGTGAGGTCTCATAGAACTCTCTGTGAGTTCTCCCAGCAGCCACGTCGAGTGGCTGTGGATGGCATTCGCCCGAGGGCTGGAGAGGCGAACTAGTTTGCTAAGGTGTGAGAGGATGAAAGGTGGAGCTGGAGCGTGTCCCTGTCAGGCCTGGGATGCTTTGTTTCCTCTGACTTGTGTTTCGTCTAATTAAGAAAGTCCTTCCAGACTACACGGCTTGCCTTGAACACCGAGACTGGAAGCCTGATGTTCACGCTGCAGTCAGAGACAGATGCTAGTCGTTTCTTACACAAGCGGGTGAATAATGGGATCCCTTCCCAAGGTTCTGGGTTTTGGTCAGTCAGTCAAGTTCTGCGGTCCTGGATGGACACGGGCGCCGGCCCTAGAGCCCCTCAGTACAGGGAAGCCTAATTCATCAGTAGACTCACCACGCTCTCGGATACAGGGTCCTGGATGTGTCCTTGGCCCCTGCCAGGCTCCCGCATGCCATTCAGAGTGCTCACGGAGGCTAGCGTCAGTGGAACCCCATTTGTCCCTGAAGAACAGTCTGGCCAAATGGTGGGAGGGGAAGAGTGGTTATACACTCAGTGACTTAAATAATGTCCCTGGGAACTTAAGGTCCGACCCCTCTGCGGGTTCCCCTTCCAGGGCTGCCATCTGCCACCACCCCCCATGTGTCTCAGGGCAGGCGCTTAACCTTTTTGGCCTTCAGCTCTCTTGCATGTGAGATGAGGGAATCCACTGGAAAAATCTGGGTCTCTGTGCAAACCCAATGCCTAGATGCTGAAATCATGTGTCATGGCAAAGTGGAATCATGGGTGAGAAGAATAAGAGCGCTCCGAAAGCAAGTGCTCTTTTTCCCCAAGTATCTTCAAGTGTCCCTAGATGGTATTGCTGAAGTGGAAGGGAAACCCAAGAGCTAAGCAGCTCAGGAACGTCTGTGGGAGTTCTGGGTAGCTCATGTCAGAGCCTGGATCTCATTCAGGACCGCACGATTCCTGGTCCAGAGCTCAGTTCCACCAACCACGCGGCTTGTGTCCAAGTGTGGGATTCATCCTGGAAAAAAAAAACATTTAAAAGAATAGGATGATCCAGGAGGAGTTAAACTGGGCATGACTAGTATTTTTTTTTTTTTACCTAGTGCCATACCACTATTTTTCTAAAAATGTTACAGAAAAAGTAGGTAAATGATTTCCCCCCACTGTCAAAAGACCATCTGCCGTTTGAGAAGCCTCTCCTAGATGCTACATTAGAATCATTTTTCTATTTCCAGTTAGTAGCACGCTTCCCTTAGTATGATACGTTCTGCATGAACCACCGTTTTTTTCTTCTGCTGGTTTCCCAAGGCTACCTTGGCATTGACCGGCGTTTTCCTACTTTTTAAGGGTGGGAATTTTCTCTTTCGGAGGGAGATACGTTTCTACATTAGTGCCTACTCATTTCCTTTTCATTTTCTCAGAGAAAAACAATCAGGTTCATCGCTGCTTGTAGCCATGGAGATTTCATGTCTCCAGAAGAGATCCAATTGTGGGATTTCTTTGTTAATCCTATGCTGGACGTTTCAGCTTTTGTGTATGGAGCGGTGCAGCCCAGGCAGTGGAGCGACCGAAACAGGCTACAATGTGGCTCTTTAACCCAAGATGGGCAGGGGAAGTGTGTGCGGCAAGGGCTGTCAGGGATGCTGGGGGCAGGGGCGTAGCAGGTGCTCAGGCCATGGTTGATGACTGGACAGGTGAAGATCTTAGGCTGGAACCTGCGAGACGCTTGCCTCCCATGGTGCCGTGAACTCAGTACAGCCACATCTTCCTTGCAGACTTGTCCTCCCCTGCGGCCCTTCCCGCAGCCCCGCTGTGTGCTGAGCTGCCTGTGCCTTGATTATGCCCCTCCTTTCCAAAGTCTTGACTTCCGTTGTAGTAAAACCTGCCTCCTGGTGTATCCTCCTTTCTTCCTCTCCTTTAGGCCTTCAGATCTCCCCACTGGCTACTAAGTAACTAAATCTCCTGAGTAAACCGTTTCTCCCGCCACTGGCCATTGTCTTACCTCCCCACTGCTGCTGGAACAGTGAGGGCACAGGGTAGGTCCCAAGCAAATCTTTGCTGAATGGCTGAGCGATCCAAAAGTCTTCCCAACATGCCAATCTGATTATGCTATTTTTCTGTTTAAAAACATTCAATAGGGACGCCTGGGTGGCTCAGTCGGTCAAGCGTCTGCTTTGGGCTCAGGTCTTGATCACAGGGTCCTGTGATGGAATCCCGCATCGGGCTTCATGCCCGGTATAGAGCCTGCTTCTCGCTCTTGCTGATCATTCTCGCTTGCACTCTCTCTCTCAAATAAGTAAATAAAATCTTAAAAAATAAAAACCTTCAGTGGTTCCCAGTGGTTTTAGGATAAAATCCAAACTCTGAGGTCATTCAAGGCTTTTCGCACCATTGCCACCATCATCACCTGTCACTGACCGTTTGCATCCCACGTGGACGACTAACAATTTTCTGGGCAATGCACGTGTTAAGTGTAGCGGTTGCAAATGATTTCCAGCTCTGGTGTCAGATTGCATGTGGTTGTGTTCCAGCCCCACCACAGAGCTCTATGACCTGGAGGGAGTTCACTTAAACTCTCTTTGCCTCAGTTTCTTCATCTGCAAAATGGGACTGATAGTATCACCTACTAAGGTTGTTGTGAGTATTAAATGTGTGCACATGTGTCAAGCTCTTAAATCAGTCTCTGGCACACACAGTCCTTGGTTCCATTATCATTACTCTGGGAATTGTACGAACTTGCTGACTCTATCCTGTGCTGCCTCCTTCTGCCTGAGATACCCCCTCCACCCTCTGCCCGATGGCCCCCAGCCATCCCGTGACTCTCAGTCCCAATATCACAGCCTCTCTGAAATCCGAACGTCTGTAACCAAGGAGTGTTAAAAGCTTAAGTTGTGGCCTTATAGCCTGGTTCTGGTACTCCCTATTTTACTCTAGTCTGAACTTGCTAAGCTGTGGTTTCCTCCTTTGTGAAATTCAGATAAGAAAATAGTTGCCTCTACCTTATTAAGAGTTGTCAGGGAAAAATGTAAAGACATACTTAGCATATGCTACATACTTCATTCATGTTAGATATTATTTTATTACCAACCTTTCTGCCTTTTATCAAAAACTAGCCACAGTATTATTGAAATCTGTTTCCTTGTTTCTCTTGGTGGGTGATTCGAGTTCAGAGACTGAGAACTTTCATCACTGCCTCTCGGGCACTTGACACATCATTCAGGCCATGGAACTATGGAACTGACAAGAACTCAGTGGCTTCATTGAAACATGTAACCACCTGTAACCATTTCCATATGTTGCCTTAAGAGATTTCAGAGGACCATGTCCATAAGAGATGTTAGGAAGGAAGGCTCTTTGAGAGCTGATTCTTCTTTCTTTGGGAGGCCCTAAAAACTGGAGATTAAATGATCCCTACACCATTTCATTCGGCCCAAAGGTGACTGAGAATGAAGGGGAAGCCGGACTGGATGGGCTGGGACTTCACTCCTAAGACATGACATGTTCTTCATCAATAGGACTGAGTACACCCTGCTGGTCCTCACACAGATTCATGCCAATACATACTAAATAGCCGGTTATCCAAGAATGACACAGAGCCCTGATGTGTGGTGGTGGCCGATCACCGTGGTGCAAGTACTCCCTCCGAGGTTACTCTCAAGCCAGCACTGTGATGTTAACTGACTCGCAAGGTCCCTGAAGATGGACCAGGCAGCCAGGCACGGGCTGCTTCCAGCACAATACTGTGTAAACTTCAGTTTTTCTCTCTGTAGAATGTGAGTCCTCTGAAGTTATCGTCCTGTCTCCAAGTAGAAATGTCAGTGGGTCGAAGGTGAAAAAAAACCCAGGCAAATGTTAGTGTTTGGGCAATGCTGCCCGTGCTCATTCTTCTCTTAAAACTCTTTCTGTCCACTGGCCATGTGCATCTTAGGACCGGGATCTGTGCTGACCCGTCTTCTCGCACAAACCAGCCTGTCCAGGCTTCTGCTCAGAGCAGTATATCTGGTTTTATCCTCCCAATCAGGGTTATACTCTGTGCAGCAGACTGACTCAATTAGCCTTTCATTCCAGAGTCCAATTGTGAGTCAATTCTGAGGTTGTTAAGCAAAATGAGTCTGGTGGCATTAGCCTCGCGCTGAAGGATGGTAATCCACATCACGGTGCCGTTCAGTTAATAGTCTGCTTGAGAGACTATAAGAAACAGGGACTCGGAGACAAAGAGACCCTTTGTCCGTCTCTAGGGGACAGGCTGGGAGTGTAGGGCTGCCAGGTCAGAGAGCTGCTCAGGTTGTGGGCAGTTCTGGAAGCCCAGCTGCCTGAACCACAGTCGGCCTTTGCAAAGTTAGAAGCCCAGCAGCACTGGATCATTAACTTTCATGACCGGGAAAATTCTTCTGAAATTAACACTCAGTCCAAGCTGGATGCCATTGGAGCCAGTCGAGTAAGCCTGAGCCACCTTTAGGGATTTCCTCGGAAAAATAAATCCTCTAACCAGGCTACAGAAAATGGCCAGGTTTTATGCCCTTCCGTGTGTTCAATTAGAGTCAGAAAACACCAACGAGGCTTAGACCGTGGGAGATCCAGGCGCACAGACGGGCACATGCACAAGTCTCATTTGGAGGATTTTGCCAAGACACTTAGCTTCAGCACATGGCCCTGCTTGGGAAGCGGAGTGAAGGGGCCGCTCTGAGGACTTTCAGGTGCCGTGCAAAGAAAATAAAGCTTTGCTCCGGCATCTGCCCTGGGGACTGACAGCGATGGAACCAGGCACACATGGACGGGGGCCCAGATGAGCGCAGCTCGGGAGGCTCAGATACCCCTGCCTAAAAGGGTTGGAGGAGAGACCAGACCCTCACAGACACCCTGCA
>JAPYYJ010002664.1:0-12488 GCA_028533885.1 Nasua narica | reverse complement strand
GGGTGATCCTAGCAGAGGAAAGTCCCAAGTTCAAAGGCCCGCAGGCTGGACAGCTCCTGCCCTCGAGGAGAAGAGAGCGGCAGGCCAGAGTGGCCGGATGGAGTCAAGGTGCAGGAGTGCAAGACAAGGGGAGGTCAGAGAGGGTGGCCACCGCTGGAGGAGGCAGGGTAAGGAGTGGGATTTGGCTTCAAGTATAATGAGGAACCTTGGAGGGTTTTAAGCCTGGAAGCAATCGGATCTGATTTACATTTTAATAACATCTCTCAGGACGCGGAGAAGAGCTGAGCCTGGATGGGCAAGGGGAGGCAGCCGGGGAGACCAGCTGGGAGGTAGTGGCCGGCAGGTGCAGGCTTGCGGTGGCTGGACCAGGGATGCCGGGGACGTGCTGGGGGAAGAGCCGCCTGAACTTCTCCTTAGGCTGGACTGAAAAATGAGAGGAAGAGAGGGTGGCTCCTTCTTTTGTTGCTGTCGTTTGGGGCACCCGTTACGAGACACGTTTTATTTCTGACCCTGCCATTAATTCACTGTGTGACCTTGAGTAGGTTACCTAACCTCTCTGAGCCTCGCTTTCCTGGCTCATGAATTAGGGATGATGTTATCTGGCCCCTTAACAGGGTTTGCTGTGAGAATCCATCAAGATAAGACACATAGATTTAAGAGCTCTGGACAGAGAAAGGTTGGAAGGGGAGCTTGGGGTGGCCGGCAGGGATGGTGGACCAGATTCTGGTCCCACTTGGGACCCTCGGTGGCTCCGACATTGGCCAGAAACCAGTTCCAGCTCCCTTGCCCATCAAATGAGGTTGAATGGAATGGAAAGGTCCTCCAGCTTAGAGATCTACCCCCTGCCGGGCCCCAAAGCAGGACTTCTACCCTGCAGCTGTGGGGGTGTGGCAGGGGTGTGGCTGGGCTGGCTGGCTGGCGGGTGAAGCAGCCGGCTCCTGCCTTACCACAACCCTCCCCTGCCTTGGAGCCAGGCTCCCCGGAGGGCCCAGCCAAGGTCACTGGCTGAGTCATTCAGAGGTGCCAAGTAGGTCTGAGCGGCCCCACCTGCCTCTTTGAAAAGAGGGAGGGGCAGTCCTCCAACTGACGGAGCCCTGCTGTGCCTGGGGTTTCTGAACCAGGGGTTCAGAGACATCTGTGGCCGGGGATCTGTCCTCTCTCACAGTTCACCGCCAATCAGGAAAGGATGGAGGATGGGGAGACCTTGCCTTTGATCATATACGCCCCCCCTCCGCCCGGTATCTCTCAGTAGGGCATCCACTCCTCCAATACTCTTCTTTCCTCTGTTAGAGGGGTGTCTAAAAGGGATCAGAGAGGGTGAGTAATGGCCCACGGTCACACAGCAAAGCCTGGTTTGGTACCAAGTCCATGCTATGTTCACCGCCCGAGCAGAAGCCACACGAACCTCCACTCAAAGACTAAGCCGGGCTTCGTCCCTGTTCCCCTGGTGGGCTGGGGCCCAAGATAGAACGCAGCCCGCAGCCCGCGGTATTTACTGAAGGGACAAATAAAGGAGCGGCTGGAGTCCTTCCCAGTTCTGGGCTCCATCCCCTGGCAGAGCCTTGACCTCGGCAGAGGAGCCCAAGGGCAGCCCGCACTTGGATTTATCTAACCTCCGCCCTCAGGCTAGCAGTGCCCTGTACATCATGAAGCTGCTCCACTCCTGCCCTGAGAAGCCGACATGAGGGATGTCATTTCATTAGGTCCTCCCCACCCCTCTGTTTGGACTCCAAAACATCTACATAAATTACAGCCCCAATATTTATTGCTTCTGTGTTGTGCTGGCAAGAGCGGGTGTGCACGCAGTGTCCCGGCGGAGGGAAGGTCACCCCCAGGACTGTCTCCCTGCGTCCGTCCCCGTCCCAGGGTCCAGGGCTGGCTGGGGCATCCGGGACCGGTGGCCTCAAGGGGCCTGGGAGGGGCAGGGGGCGCTTGGGCGCTGGGGAGGGAGGGAGGGAGGGAGGCGGGTTTTACGGCAGAGTTTTCACATGGTTGGTTTTGCCATTAACTTTGAATGCCTTTGTGGGTCTATAAAGTTCCCCATGGTGGTTTATAGGGAGTATGAATCGAGGAAATTGGTGGCAAAAACAGGGTAATGGGTGGCTTTCAGACACTCACACAAGGGTCAGGGAACAAAGGCTGAGAGGTGCCATCTAGCCACAAAAACCATTCCAGTGATAACTCAAAAGAAAAATTCACATAAATTCCTTTCTGTTTTGCCCCCCAAAGTCTGCGTCTCCATGCACAGAAATGGCAGGCAGGATAATCACCACGGAGTTAAGAGCGGTCATCTCTGAGTACTGGGATTTTCTTTTTTGTGCCTTTCTAAATGTTCCAAATTATTTCCAGCTTTCAGGTATTACATTTGTAATTGGAAAAAAAAAAAAAAAAGGTGATTTTTAAAAGTCAGATAATCCAAAGCAGCAGGAAGGAACGTTTTCTGAGGCGCCCACGATTCACCCACGGTAATAACCCATCACTGGCCCCTATTCGAGCATCTCATTTTGCTCTCAACATGAGTCTCCAGTTTGAAAGAGGGGGAACCCAAGGCAAGGAGGGTTGACATGTGTTACTCAAGGTCACGCAGAAAAAGCCCCGACAGGAGCCAGCACCCTTCCCCTCCCAGCAAGGCCTTTGCCCCTTTCTATCCAGGCTCCCTGCTGGCCCAGGTTGGGGGGGGCGGAGGTTAGAGCGGGCAATCCGCAGACAGGGTGAGGGGCATACACTTTGGACGGTGCCGGGCATTCTCTCTGGGTGGTCTGAGGGGCTGTGGAGTCTGGTCAGACGCGTGACTCACCTAGAGCTACCTGGTGGTGTCTTCGGGGGTATGGGGGACTGGACCTAGATGCTTCCAGAAGGTTCCGGATCCAGGCTAGACTAGGTCAGGGTTGAACAGAAGCAGAGACTGGGTGTGGAGGGAAAGGTGGGTCCCACGCCCTCGGGGATGGGGAGTGGAGTCAAACCAGTGCCACAGTCACAGGCAGCTTGAGCAGGGAGGAAACGGGGAAGAGCCCCATATCTGGGCAGCGCCTGGCTGGAGGGGATACAGGAGGTGCGAGGGCCCTGAACTCCCTGCACAGAGCATGGGGTCGGGGGGCTTGCAAAGGACCGGGGGGCCCCAGTCCTCCCCCACTCAACTCAGACTGAGAGGTTGCCGTCCCAGGGAAGGGCTGTGGCACCAGCCTTGGGGTGGGGGGCAGAGACCCCCCCTCAAATCCAGCCCTTCTTCCTCTCCATGCATCTTCCCGAAGACAGCCGTGTGAAAACACCATGGGCCAGAAACAGAATGGACGCTCACTTCGTTTTTGGGTTGAAATGTGATTAAGCTATGGGAGCGCTGACTCTACCATCGGGGGGTCCCACTTGCGTGAGGAGACAGAGACCCTGCCGTCACAGGCCTCAGTCTGATGGGGGAGACCCAGTCCTCCCTGGAGAGGTCCCACATCTGATGGAGGACACACAAGCCCTCTACCGTCTGAGAACTCCCGATCTAACAGAGAAGACTCTCACCCAGAAAAGAGATCTTGAATAGAGACACAGGAATGAGGGCACAGCCCCGCTGGGTTATTGGCATTAGCTGGGCCCCTCAGGGACTCAAAATCCAGAAAGAGGGAAAGGCACACAGAGCATCCAGGAAGACCTCCCTGAGAAGGTGATTTCTCCTGCCCCTGGAAGTCCAACCCCTCTCTGCCAGGCTTTCCGGTTACGGCAGCTACCAAGACCGGCTCCCTGCACGCGCGTGCGTGCACACACACACACACACACACACACACACACCGCCAAGGGATTCATGGTGTGGAAGAAGAGGGTGCCGGACACTGAGCAGGAAAGCAGGGACTGGACACCCACGTAAGGGGTACGGGCGAGGTCAGGGGTTTGGACTTGATGCCTGGGCACTGGGGAGCCATGGAAAGTTGTAAGCGGGGAGGAGAGTGATCCGATTTGTGATTTGAAAAGATCAGCTGGGTTGCCGGCAGGAAGAGGCAGCAGGGGGAGGAGCAGAGGCAGGAGACCAGGGCTGGGACTGCTGTGGTCACCCAGGCCGGCGATGAGGGACCCCGCTGAGGGCCTGGTGGAGGACGCTGACAGCGGTCCTGAAGCTTTGCACCTGAGCCCCGCCGGCCGGAGGGGTGATGAGGTTCAGCGACTCTGCCTCCAAGCGGCTGCCTTGCTGGGCTCAAGGATGCAGGCCCGGGTCCTCTGCGGTCCCCGCTGGTCTGGGACAGCCCTCACAGCTAGACGCCGGGCACCTGCCCCGACTAGGCACATGGGGGGCCAACGGCAGCTTCACGAGTCCGGTACCTGGGAGAAGAAAGCCCTGGGATACTCTGGGGTCCCCCAGATTGGGACAGCCAGAAAAACATTAGATCACAGCCTACGGTTCCCCCACCAAAACACTCGGGTCCTGACTGGATGCTTCACTGCCAAGGCCACGGGCCTCCCCTGCCTGCTGCATCCTCCATCTGGTTGGGCATTGGTCCCACTGGCTGGTGAAGCCTTCAAACCAGGCCATGCAGGGGTCAGGCTGAGGCCTGGACTGACCCATCAGAGAACAGCTAATAAGCCCCCCGATTTGCATATATGCAAACAAGGCTCCACTGCCGACAGAGCAATCAGCATACTCTACTGCCTGGCCAGGCAGTCGGGATCGGCTGCAGTGCCTGGGATCTTAGCCGTCTCAGAGCCTTGCTTTTCCTCAGCCGAGGCCTGGGTGGGTCAGCGATGAAGTCCCCGATTGGGCCTGATGCTCTCTTCCAGGGGGCAAAGGAGCCTGTGCAGAGCTTCCCCAGGAGGGCCAGGGAGGGCCTAAAGTTCTGGGAAGATCCCTTGGCTTTGCCCTCTTATGTTTTATTTTGGGCATAGGGAGGGGGCCATCAGGTCCTCAGACGAGCACGGGACATGTGACCATCCCAGCTCTGATAATACAGCGACCGGGGGACGGGCTGAGGCTTTGACTCAGAGAAGCCTGAGTGCTAATCCTTACAATACCACTTGCTGCTGTGTGACTCTGGGTAAGTGAACCGACTTCTCTGGGCCTCAGCATTCTCACTGGTGAAATGGAGACACTGCCTCCCACCAGGCTACTGTGAGTGCAGGTGCGGAGCATCCGCTCATGGAAGGGCATCCGCCTGCCGCCGGTCGCTGCGACAGAATGAAAAGCATACACTCGCTTCTCTTCTGAGTCCCCGCCCCCCTTGTTGGTGTTTGTTTTGCTGGGTTTATTTATTTATTCATTTAAAAATCGTGACAGTGTTTGAAATTGTGTAAAGCATATTTGCATCCAGTAACTTAGGACACTGCTGGTGGAGTTGGCTTGGGGACGTGTCCCCATTTTACAGATAAAGAAACTGAGGCCCGGAGAGGGGAAGCCTCTTGCTTAAAGTCCTCCAGCAGGCTGGCAGTAGATCAGGGCACTGGTCTCTCGAGCTCCTTCCGGCCACAGCGGCTGGTGGGGAGCCCCGGCCCCGGCGCCTGCACATCTGTGACCAGCCTCCCTCCCTGCTGCTCTTTCTGCCCTCAGGCCATCATTCTGCCCCAGGCTCCCCGTTCCAGG
Source organism: Nasua narica (assembly GCA_028533885.1). Classification (NCBI taxonomy): domain Eukaryota; kingdom Metazoa; phylum Chordata; class Mammalia; order Carnivora; family Procyonidae; genus Nasua; species Nasua narica. The sequence goes on along the minus strand of JAPYYJ010002664.1, from coordinate 6,934 downwards.
CTCTCTCTTGGCTGAGGCGGCCATTCTGCTGCCTGCCTGCTGAGAACCTGATGACAGCCTATCCCACTCAGAGAGCGGGAAGTTCCTCCTGGTGTCTAACTGCAATCTCTCTTGCTTTAAAACCAACTTGTACCTCTTTTTTTTTTTTTAATCATTGGCAGATGGGGAAAACTTTGGCACAGCATCCTCCTCATTAAATAACCATTGTTATCATCATAATAAATAGAACAGAAACAAAGCAGGCCTCAAAGCTTTCGGCTCCCGTCTCCCTCTCTTTCTTTCTCTCTCTTTGTCTCTCTCTCTTCCTGGTCTCCTCGCTAGAGGAGACCCTGACCTTAAGGTCCTTTAACCCTTCCTCTCCAAAGCCAATTCTCGTCATCTTGGGTGCTCATCTTTCTTCGAGCTCCTGTTGCCCCAGGACCCTGCCTCATGAGGTGCCCCCAGGCGGGGATGAGGAAGGAGGAAGTAGGGGAAAGGACCTGAGGGTCCAGAGTCCTTCCCATGTGGGCTGTAAGCCGTCATCACTCCACACCTGCTGGGTGCCTCGTGTGTGCAGACTCTCGTCCAGGGCTGTGAGGAGCAGAGGGACGTGCAAGACACACACACACACACACACACACGCACGCACACACAGTCTCCTTCCCCAAAGAACCAGAGAGCAAGGATACATGGTCTCCGGCCTCAGGGAACAGAAGGGGAGAGGATTATAATCTCGGGTGTAAATGCCAGGAAGGAAGGAAGCCTATGGGCGTCCGGAGTAGGGAACTCCTCACCAGCCAAGTGCAAACGGTGGTCAAGGAAGGCTTCCAAGAAGAGGTGACTTTGAACTGAATGCCTAAAGACATCTTGGCATGAGCCGGGGGAAGAGGAAGGGAAAGGCAGGGCAGGCAGGGGGAATAACAGGAGCAAAGCCCTAGAGACGGGGCAGCGTGCGATGCATTTGGGGAAGCGGGGTCCTCATTACAGTAGGGCTTGCCCGACGGCACGTGCACGCACAGGCTCTGTTCCATGCTTTACCAAGACTCACGGAATCCCCACAGTTGTCCCAAAGCAGGAACAGAGATGGCTTGGGGTCCCCCAGATGTAGACTCAGAAAACAGTCCTGGTGCAGGTGGCTTCTTTGGGAGGTGACCCAGGAAACGTGAGCGAGAGAAGGCAGCCAACAGTGGGCGTGTCATCACACAGCCCCCAGCCACTGGGTGCAGCCGGGGCTCCGTCCCACCAGGGATCTCTGGGAGCCGGCGTAGAAGGTGCGCCCAGAGTGTCCAACCCAGAGCAAGGACACGCGGCATCCACCGTCCCCCTTCCCATCCGTCCTGGCTTGAGAGCTGCTTTTGGGGACACCAGCTCTCTGCACACCTGGCCTGCCCTGTGCCCAGACGGGGTCGGGGGAGGTGCCACTCCCAGGCAGAGGGTCACAGTGAGCGGACGCTGGTTCCCGGGAGGGGGCGTGGCTGGGCTCTGACAGTGCCTGCTACCACATCAGCCCACCTCACAGAGGAGGAAACTGAGGCCCAGAGCATGCCAGTGACTAGGGCCAGGTCACAAGCCAACATACTTCCTTGTGGGTCAAACTCAGAGCCTGTGATCCTAACCACAGAGCCTCGCTGTCCAACGAGGTCTACTCCCAGCAGGAGGGCAGGGGAGTACGTGAATGATGAAGACAGGAGAAGGAGGCCAAGAAGCGCAGAAGGCCAAGACTTGCTAGAAGGAGAGGGGCTAAGGTACGTCACCTAAGGAGCCCCGAGATATTCCAGCACTTAGGGAAGGCGCTGGGGAATCCCAAGGACCTCAATCAGTGAGGTCCAGGCAGGGCCGCAGCAGAGACCGAGGTTCTGAGGCTGAATCAGGTTCCCTTCCCTTTGGTTCAGTGACTACCTTTTCCCAGCCCCAACTAGAATTTCCTGCTAGACATGGCTTCCCCCCTCCCCCACCCCCCACCCCCGTGGGAAGGGGAGAGCGTATTTATTCATGCAGAAAGTCTTACAAAGGTTTAAACATTTGCATGCATTTGATTATGTATGTCACAAACTGTCTGTATTGAAAAGGACAAAAAAAAAAAAAAATACTTGCAACAGGGACCATCCCGGAGAATCAGGAAAATACAGCCTCCGTGCCCTGGAGAGGTACCGAGGACACGGTGACGGATGCGGGTTTTGCAGTCCTCGCCAGGACTGGGCACATAGGGAGCCGGTGCCTATCAAGGGCTTGATGAGGGAGTGTCTGGGTCTGAATACTACTCTCCCACCGAGGCTGTGCCTCAGTTTCCCGACTTACAGGTCAGTCAAGTCTACAGAAAGGGGATTGAGGTGCCATCATTCAGGGAAAGCCTTTAGCAGGAGCCTGGCTCAGAATAGGCACTCTGCTATCATAGTGGTGGCAATGGCAGGAACACAATCATGGGGGGTGAGAAAGCAGACGGCAGGCTGGCATCCTAAGTGTCCCCCTCAGAGGAGACCCCACCATGAGTGTGCTGGGCCCACATGGGTAGACCAGGGCAGCAATGCCCCAAAGGGGCATTCATTCAGTGAGGGAAGGGGACTGCTGGATATATGCCCCAGCTACCGCATCCTGGGGATGGCGATTCTGAGGGATGTCCTGCACTGCCTCCCAGGCAGTCTGGCTACACTTGCACTGTTTTCCTTCCTTCTCCTGCCTCACTCCTTTCTTCCCTGCTGGTGTTTCCTGGGGTCACTCCCAAAAAAACTACCTGTATCCAAATGCTTGTCTCAGGCTCTGCGTTGATGGGAACGCCCGAAGCAAATGCTACATACGGCTCCCAGCACTGAATACCCAAGATATACATACCAACCTTATTCCCACTTATTTCTCAGGCCATCCAGGGACTGAGTGAGATAAACAGCAGGACAAAGACGAGGAACAGAAGAAAGAGAGTCCCACAAGGGATTATTAGATTTCCTCGGTGAGATAAGGGACTGAAAGCTCGCTGATTCTGATTCTGTAGCCAGTGTGTGGGACTCAGGCACAGCCTCCAGCTCCAGTAATCCCCGCTCGGCTGTGTCTGTCACTTAGGGCCCCATCTGTCATTTAGGGCCCCATTCCCTTCAGCCTCGACACTGGGACAGAAGAACGTTTCCCTGAAATGGATCCAAGCTCATCAACTTTGCCATGAGACAAAGAGCACCCTCCACGCTGGGGACCTGGGGGATCTGGAGCAGGGGGCAGAGGGGTGGGCCACGGCTCCCATACCCAGGTCGGCGTCATTCAAGGCTGGGCACCCCCCCCCACTTTCCCTGCTGCCACCCTGCTCTGAGCTCATTCCCAACCCAAAAATTTGAGGACAAGAAGGCCTCGGCAGGAGGGGCAGGAGGGTAAAGAGCCAGGAGCCAGGACTGCTGGAGACGGAATCCTAGCTCTGTCACTCACTAGCTGTGTGGCTTCGAGTCAGTTCCTTCCCCTCTCTGTGCCTCGGCTCCCTCATTTATAAAATGGGGAATATAACAGAGTTTAACTCATGGAGTTTTTAATGCAGGTTAAACACATGAATATTTATAAAGTGCTTAGAAGAATGCCCAGCACAAAGTAAGCACTACATAAATATTTGTTAAATAAACACCTGGATTGCTTACCTCACAGGGCTGTGGTGGAATTACCAGATGGTAAGTATGCGAAAATCCCTGGTATGGGGTAGAAATCCATGCAAATACATCCTGATTATGAATTCTCTTTCTCTGTTTCCCCAGAGGGGCTCCCGTCAGTGGGCTTTGTAATATAGGACACAAAGAAGGAACTCTGAAGCCACCCCCCCGGGGGGGGGGCAGGTGGGCTCTAAGAAGCTGCTCCTCCCCCACGGTGGGACGTGGAGGGCGTGGCTTCACACCCCCTCCCCAGCCTCAGAGGTAATTTCGCCCATCTCTCCGGTGAGGCCTGCACTGGGGAAGGCAGGTAAGGGAGGCAGCTGGCCCAGGGCTCTGCCCCGCCCTCCCCCAGGAGCCCAGGTACTGTAAGTCTCCTTCCCTAGAACCCGAAAGGAAGTCACTTGGCTTCCCTGGAGCTCGGGTCATCACCTGTGAAGGGAGTCTGACACGCCCCTTCACTGGCCTGCGGGAGGGTGGGGGGGGGGGCTGCTGCAGGGACAGCATATGCTCGGGGACAGCCCCATTTTCTTCCAGAAAAATCTGTTGATCAATCTAAATCACAGAGAATCCCCTAATCTTCCAGGCATGGCCGTGGAACTCTATGTAGGATTTCTCTGCCTCGCTGTGATTGACTAAGGCCCTGCCTGTCTCGGAGTGGGCTGCTGGGGAGAGCGCCGGCCGGGAGCTCAGGCTTGCTGAACACAGTCCCGGGGGAGATCTGAATTCGAGCACCTGGAATTCTCAGGACCCGTGCGTCAGTCCTGCAGGTGGGGGCCGGGCAGGCCTTCGGGGTCAGGGCCTATCGAGGAGCACAGGCCAGCGTCCGTGTCCGTCCTCCAAGGCCGAGACAATGTTTGTCCAAAGGCTCTGCTTCCCGTGTGCCCGGCCTGCTTTGGCCTAATGTGTTTGTCTAAACGCCTCAGTCCCCGATAAGAGGCCTGGGAGATGAGCAGATAGCGCCTGTGAGTAATTAACCCTCCCCCTGGGAGATGAGCTGGCATCAAAGCCAGACCTACAGAAGAACCAGACCAGGAGCGAGGCGGGAGGCGACAGGATTTCTCTCCTGGAAGCTTCTGAGGCCCTGTCTACAAGGGACCAGAAGGCGCCTCCCAAGTCAAGGGAGTTTGAGGCACGGCCCCACCCCTCCACCTCCAGGTGGCAAAATGAGGCCCAGAGACGGGGAGACACCCAGCAGGCCAACACAGATGGAGTGGAATCAAGTCTAAACTGTTAGCACAAAAGGCAAGTCCCCAGATAAGGTGTAGGGGAAACACTACGGTGGGAGTTACGGAAGCCACAAAAGGAGAGGATTCTCATTCCTTTGTTCACTCATTACTCACTCCTCTGTTTATTTCGCAACTGGGAGCAGGGGGCGGGGGCGCTCTCCAAGGTGCTAGGACGCCACATTCTCTCCCACCAGGTTTGTAGGTCCTGAAGGGATGGACCACACCTGTCCTGCTCCCTGCCGCCTCCCTGAAGCCCAGAATGGAAAAAGAGCTTGATAAAGATCTCCCAGACACAGGATTCATCGCACTTCATACTCACTTGCAAAGAATACGTTTCTTATTTTACAGTGAGGAAGCGAAGTCCCGAGAGGTAAGGTGATGGGTCCATGGGGTCCTCATGGATTCCTTCAGTTAGGAACAAAATGCTGGCTGCACCCCTACGATGTGCCAGCGATGAGCAGGCAGACAAGACCCTCCGGGGGCTTCCAGCCCAGTGAAGGGGGTTGTGGTCGGACAGCCAATACACTGAGCCAGGCGGGGGTCCTGGGAGGAGGATGCTTTGTATACTGAGCTGTGTGGATCCAAAGTCAGGTGGAAGAGGGAAGGCCTGGGGGTAAGAATGTGGCATTTGTCTGACCCAGAAACTGGGGGCTCAGAGAGGGGAAGTGACTTGCCCAGGGCCACACAGCGGGTGTGCTCTGCAAACCCGCTCTCCTTCGACCACACCAGGGGATCGGGAAAGGCCTAAGGCAGGGGTTGGAGCAGAGAGGGGGTGCTGGTCCACAGTAGCCAGGTGGGGCTGGACACCGTGGCTCCCCGGCATCTGGCCGACGCAGGCCAGAGGCCTGGCTGCACCCCCAGCCTCAGTGAATGAACGTCTTGAAGTCAAATCCAGCTCTCGCCTCCCCCCGCCCTCCTTTATGGAGACACTAATTTTAGCCAGCCACAAAGTCAGTCTGAGCTTTTAAAAACGGACTGATTTATGCTTTTCCTTAATTGCTCCAAAAAAGCGCTTTGCATCTAGTGGGCGAGAGAATGAGTATAACTCTATTTAGGTTAAAAATTTAAAGCCAAATATTCAGTGGCCTGGCAAGAAGAGAGGGATGCACTTTACCCCGTCTCAGTGGACTCCCCGCTGCCCTTCCTCGGCCTGCTCAGAGCCTCTCTGTCTGCTTCACAGACCCAGACTCGGCCAGGGACCTCCCCAGCCACGCAGGAGAGGGAAGGACGCATTTACCGACGCTCTGGGGAAATCTGCAAAACCTCCTTTCCTGTAACCCCAAGAGGCAGCCAGGGCCCAGAATCCATGGATGGGGGGAAATTCTGTAGTCATTTCCCAATTTGGGGAGTTTGCACAAACCTAGATCTTCTTGGCCATCACCCTGCCTGCCTGCTGGGGCTTTCCAAGGCTCAGTCTATGTTCAAATACTGACCTTCCCAGGGGATGCCTAAGAATTCCATTCAACTGAAAACCATTTGCCACCTACCATGCTAAGAAATGGGAATCTAACAGTGGACAAGGCAGGAATATCCACAGGACTAACCAAAAACATTTGGGTTCCCTAGTCACAAGTCGGTGTGCTTTGATTCACTAATTATCATTTCATCCACCCATCCATCCATCCATCAACCCACCCATCCATCTTTCATCCATCCATCAATCCAAATATTTAATAAAAGCATATTCTGTGCTCACAGAATTCTGCGTTACAGAAATTAATAAGACAGGCTAAATAAGACAAACAAGAACTCTACCCTTACTGATTCCATAGAGTGAGTGAGGCAGCTAAGTAAATGGGACATTTACTGAAGCAGAGACAGCAGCTGGCTACCCAAAATACACACACGCGTGTGCGTGTGCACACACTCACTAGCTGGGTGACCTTGGGCAAGCAACTAACGCTCTCTGAGCCCCTCTGTTCACCCACCTGTAAAAGGGGGCCGATAATGCTTGCATCGCAGGGACTCTGAAGGGGATTACATCTCATGGTAGGCAACTGATCATTTAAGGAGGAAAAATACAGTCTGAGAATGTTCCAGCTAGCAAGGCCCTCTGAGATCTCATGGGGAAAACGAGGCCCAGGGATAGTCATTGTTGTTTTCCCTGGG
>JAPYYJ010002663.1:0-12489 GCA_028533885.1 Nasua narica | reverse complement strand
ATAGATATATACAGAACCTTCTACATTAGAACAACAGAATACTCATTCTTCTTGAGCGCACATGGAACTTTCTCCAGAATAGACCACATACTGCGTCACAAATCAGGACTCAACTGATACCAAAATATTGAGATGATTCCTTGCATATTCTCAGATCGTAGTGCTTTGAAACAGAAATTCAATCACAAGGAAAATTTGGAAGGAATTCAAAAACTTGGAGGGTAAAGACCAACCTGGATAAACCAGGAAATCAAAGATGAACTTAAACAATTCATGAAAAACTGAGAATGAAGACACATCAGTCCAAAACGTATGGGACACAGCAAAGGCAGTCCTAAGGGGGAAAACACAGACATCCAGGCCTCATTCAAAAAAAAATGGAAAATCTTATAGTCCTTTTGTTTTTTGGCTGGTCGTCTCGGGCAGTGGCCTGCGCTGTTGTTTTCCAATCAGTCTTGCTTGGGTTGAGTGACCCTGCCTCCCACTCAAAGGACTGAGCTCTGTGGAAACCGGTTTCTCAGTCTTTTGCTCTCTGAAGGTTTTTGGCCTTTTGTAGCTTTTTCACCTTTTCAGAGAGTCCAAGCAATGACTCTGCCCAGAAGCACTCAGACCTCCGAGTTGCAGGAAGCCCGAGTCTCTGCTCCCCCTTGTGTGGTTCAGAACACCCACTCCCCTCCACGAAATTTCTGCTCACAGAGCAGCCTGTCCGAGGTCGCATGCGCCCCAGCCGCCTTTCTGAAGCTTCGCGAGGGGGACCCCTGAGGTTAGGCCGCTTGCCCGCATTCTCTCTGGGGTCTGCAGGGATAGCTCATACTCTGCAGCGGGCCACGAATGTTGCGGTCGCGGGTGCACACAGAGAAAAGCTATGGCTCGTGGACCACAGCAGACTCTCTAAAGGCAATTGCAGCTGCGCGCCTGGCCCACAGATTGTTGCAGAGACCAGAAAGCTGCAGGTTCAGGAACCGCGGACTGGATTCCCCCACCTGTCTCACATTGGGGCGCTCCTTCCTGGGAGTGTGGGCCCAGGCCAGTGCCCACGACCACCTCCTTCCACTAGTTACTCTTCAGAACTTTTTGCTCTTTTTAAGTGTTTTTAAGGGACTCTACGTTAATGCTGGTCCCCCGCCACCAGGCACTTTCCTTTGGGGTATTACTGTCCTTGGTTAGCTTCTGGTGGCTCCCTCCCCCCTTTGTTCATCCTCTGATATCAGTTCGAGTGTTCCCACTTTGCTTTTACCCCTCCACTGCTGTCTTCTGCTCTCTGAGAGATCCCAGAGTGAAAAATCTTTCTCCTCAGGGTGATTTCATGAGTGATCAGCGTGTTCTGGTAGATTTCCAGCTCACTTTTGGGGACCGGTTGCAGCAGGATCTCATACTTCTCTGGATCTTGCCTCCCTCCCCCTTTTTAGGAGTTTTTTAACAGACTACATTATTACTGGTCCCCCGCCACCGGGCACTTTCCTTTCGGGTATTACTGTCCTTGGATCGCTTCTGGTGGCTCCCTCCCCCTTTTGTTTATCCTCCGATAATGTTTTGAGTGTTCCCACTTTGCTCTTACTTTTCCACTGCTGTTATCTGCTTTTGGAGAGAACCAGAGGTTTGAAATATTGCTCCTCAGGGTGATTTCATGGGTGTTCAGCGTGTTCTGGTAGATATCCAGTTCATTTTGGGGGACCGGTTGTAAAAGGATCTCCTCCTTCTCCACCATCTTGCCCCTCTCCCTTAGCTAGGATCTTGTTGAGAATCTTGGGATCCATATTCATCAGGGCTATTGGTCTGAAATTCCCCTTTTTGATGGGGTCCTTGTCTGGTTTGGGGATTAGGGTAATGCTGGCTTCATAGAAAGAGTCTGGAAGCTTTCCTTGTGTTTCTATTTTTTTAAACAATTTCAGGAGAATAGGTATTATTTCTTCCTTAAATGTTTGGTAGAATTCCCCAGGGAATCCGTCAGGTCCTGGGCTCTTGTGTTTTGGGAGGTTTTTGATCACTGTTTCAATCACGTTCCTAGATATTGGTCTATTCAGGTGGTCGATTTCTTCCTGTTTCAGTCTTGGAACATTATGGGTTTCCAGGAATGCATCCATTTCTTCTTGGTTGTTTAGCTTATTGGCATATAGCTGTTGATAGTTTTTTTTTTTTTTTTTTGCTTGTTTGATATTTTGTTTTTTTCTTTCTTTTTTTTCCTCCCCAAATTTGTTTAATTTTTCAGTGTTACAAGATTGATTGTTCATGCACCACACCCAGTGTTCCATGCAGTAGGTGCCCTTCTCGATACCCACCACCAGGCTCACCCCCCATCCCCTCCCCTCCAAAACCCTCAGTTTGTAGCTGTTGATAGTTTTTGATGATTGTTTCTATTTCCTTGGGATTAGTCCTGATCTTTCCCCTTTCGTTCATAATTTTGTTAATTAGGTTCCTCTCTCTTTTCTTCTGGATGAGTTTAGCCAGTGGCTTATCGATTTTATTGATTCTTTCAAAAACCAACTTGTGGATTCATCGATGCATTCTACTAGTTCTCTGGTTTCTAACTCATTGATCTCTGCTCTAATCTTGGTTATATCCCTTCTTGTGTGTGGGGTTGGCTTGATTTGTTATTGATTTTCCAGTTCTTTAAGGTGTAGAGAGAGCTGGTGTGTTTGAGATTTTTCAATTTCTGGTGATGCATGGATGGCTATGTATTTCCCCCTTAGGACCACCTTTGCCATGTCCCATAGGTTTTGGATTGATGAGTCCTCGTTCCCATTGGTCTCCATGAATTGTTTAAGTTCTTCTTTGATTTTCTGATTGATCTCATCATTCTTTAGCCTCCAAGTGTTTGAATTGCTTCCAATTTTTTCTTGTGGTTGAGTTCCAGTTTCAAAGCATTGTTGTCTGAGAAAATGCAGGGAATCATCTCAGTCTTTTGTTATCAATTGAGTTCCAATTTGTGACCCAGTATGTGGTCTATTCTGGAGAAAGTTTCATGTGTGCTCGAGAAGAATGAGAATTCTGTTGTTTTAGGGTGGAATGTTCTGTATATATTATGAGGTCTACCTGGTCCAATGTGTCATTCAAAGCTCTTATTTCATAATTGATTTTCTTTTAGTTGATCTGTCTGTTACTGAGAGTGGTGTGTTATGATCTCTACTATTAATGTATTCATATCAGTATGACTCTTGATTTTGATTAACAGTTGGCTTATGTAGTTGGCTGCTCCTATATTGGGAGCACAAATGTTTACAGTTGTTAGATCTTCTTGGAGGATAGACCCTTTAAGAATGATGTAGTGTCCTTCTGTATCTCTGACTACAGTCCTTAGCTTAAAATCTAATTTATCTGATATGAGAATCACTACCCCAGCTTTCTTTTGAGGTCCATTGGCATGAAAGATGGTTCTCCATCCTTTCACTTTCAGTCTGGATGTATCTTTTGGTTCCAAGTGTGTCTCTTGTAGACAGCATATGGACGGGTCCTTTCATTTTATCCATTCTGCAACCCTGTACTGTTTTATGGGAGCTTTTAGGCCATTCACATTGAGAGTGATTATTGAAAGATATGTGTTTATTGACCTCATGTTGCCTGTGAAGTCCTTGTTTCTATAGATGGCAAATTTCTGTTCTAAGTCACTCATGTGTTGTTTCTACTTCTATAGAACCCCCTTTCATATTTCCTGGAGTGCCGGCTTGGTGGTCACATACTCTTTTAATCTTTGCCGGTCTTGGAAGCTCTTTATCTCTCCATCCATTTTGAATGACAGCCTTGCTGGATAAAGTATTCTTGGGTGCATGTTCTTCTCGTTTAGTGCCCTGAATATATAAACCTTTCTGGCTTGCCAGGTTTCTCTGGACAGGTCTGATGTTATTCTGATGGGCCTTCCTCCATATGTATGGAATCTCTTCCCCCTAGTTGCCCTCAGGACCTCTTATCTAAAATTATAATTTGAAAATTTTACAATGATGTGTCTCCCTGATTTTCTAGATTTGTTGATATTGGCTGGTGTTCTTTCCATCTCTAGGCCATGAACACTTGTTCCATTCTCCAGATTGGGTAGATTCTCATGTAGAATTTGGTCAGTTATATCTTCTAGTCTTCTGTCCTTCTCTACCCCCTCTGAGATGCCAATGATTCTGATGTTGCAACGTTTCATGGCGTCATTTATTTCCCTAAGTCTGTTCTCATGATTCCTGAGCAGTTTGTACCAGCTCTCCTCCTGACCTTCTCAAGTATTTTATCCTCTAGATCACTAATTCTATCCTCTGTCTCCTTAACTGTAGGTGTGAGACTATTTAGAGTGGATTGGATCTCATTAATAGCATTTCTTACATCAGCTATACTGGATCTCATTTCTGCCCTTAGAGATTCTATGTTGTCATTAACATTTTTCTCCGTCTTAGGCATTGCCTGGATAATTGTCACCCTGAATTCCCTTTCTGACATACTGTATATGTCCACGTCCAATAGTGAAGTCTCTGGGTTTTTCCTCTGTTATGTGTTTCTCCTCCTAGTCATTTTGACGAGACGTGGATGAGAGGATGTATAGCTGGATATATCGCCTACAATCTAGTCATGTTGCAACCTCTTTACTGCTGTCTTCTTCTCTCATAGAGATCCAGAAGTGAGAAATCTTGCTCCTCAGGTTGATTTCATGGGTGTTCAGAGTGTCTGGTATATATCCAGCTCACTCTTCAGGACCAGTTGCAACAGGATCTCCTATCGCTCCACCATCTTGGAAAAAAGCTATAATTGTTGTTTTTAAATTCTAGTTCAGACATCTTACTTATATCCATATTGAGGAAGCCCCTGGAAGTGAGTACTACCTCCTGTTCTTTCTTTTTTTGAGTGAATTTCTCCATGTCATCATGATGTCGAGAAAAGAAGAGAAGAGAAAAATATCAGCAACAATAATAAAAAATCACACACACCCAAGGAAAACAAAAACTCAACAAAATAAGAGACAATCAAACAGGAACAAAACACAACAAAATATAAAACTAGATCTTTGGTGTATTTGTCCTGCTTATTAAAAGAATATAAATTCTGAAATAGGAAAGAAAGAAAACATATGTATATACATACATTTTATATTATGTATAGAATATCTATAGAGCTATATACACCATATATCTATATATTTTAAATATATATACTAAATATATACTAAAATAATATAAAATACAATGAAAATAAGCCAAAAATTATGTATATATATTGTATATATGAAAATAAAAATTTTAATATTAAAAAGAATTGAGAAATTAAGAAAATAGCTGGAAAAAGACCCTGAAAGAGTAATAAACAATAAGGAAATCACCAATGGTATATACTGTTTGCCCCAGGAGCTGGTGTTTTGCAGTATCCAATGGTAAGTAAACTCAGTTCTAGTCAGTTGTCCCTGGTGGTGTTGTGGGGGAGGGGCCTGTTGGACTGATTCTCAGGTGCCCTTGCACTTGTGAAAAGGTGCTTCCATGCCAGGGCTCAGGCTCAGTGTAAGGGGTTCCAGATTCCACTATATGGTACTGTTTTTCTCCCTGAAGGCTTTCAGCACTGATGGGGGGATGAAAATGGTAGTTCTCAGATCTCTAGCCCTGGAGGTGAAATTTTGTGCCCCCTCTCTTCAATGAGCCTTTACAGAAAAACAGTCTCTTTTGTCTCTTTGGTTTCTGTTGGAACTCTGTGTTCACCCAGCCTGTGACCAAGCATTTTTATCTCAGGCATGCAACTGAGTTTCAAGTCTCCAGATTTAACAAACTCCTGGGATTGGACACATGCTCTTCCTCCTGAGGAATGGAGAGGGGTCTCATCATACTTCTGCCTTTTGCTGGGTTCATGCCAGGAGAGCAGTTGCATGACTGTATCAGTTTGCAGTTTATGGCAATACCAAGCAGAAAGCCAACACTTAAATTCGCTGTTTTCAGCCAACTTCCCCCACTCCAGTGCCTGGGAATTCTGCTGCACTCAGGCACTCCTGTTCTTATGACCATGAGGATCCAGAGACCACACTGTGCCACCTGGGATTCTGCCCCACTTCACTACATGAGCACCTTGAAGGAAATAATGTCCTTCACAGTAGCAGACTTCTAAAAGTTCTGATTGTGTACTCTGCTGCTTATAGTACTTTGCATTAGCCTCCTTAAGCTAGCTCCTTCCCTGCTGCTCTATGCTCTGATATATTGTCCAAGATTCAATGTTCCACACCTCCTACCTTTCAAAAAGGGGTCACTTTTCTATTTGTAGAACTGCAACATTTATTTTTGATCTTCTATTAATTTCACAGGTGTTCAGAATGATTTAATTTCTAGTGAAGGACAAGATGAACTTAGGATCCTCTACACCTCTGCCATCTTAACTCCTCTTCCTGTATATAGGCTATTATATGTGTATCTCATGATAACCATGAAGCAAAAGTCTATAGTAGATACACAAAAGAAAGTGAGGAAGGAATCTAAACATAACACTCAGGAAAGTCATAAAAGCAAAATGGAAGAAGGCAGGAAAAGAAGAAAGGGAGAGGAACTACAAAAAGAGCCAGAAAACAAGAACATGGCAATAAGTATACCTATCCATAATTACCTTAAACATAAATGGACTAAATTCTCCAATCCAAAGACAGAGTATGGGCCCCTGGGTGGCTCAGTAGGATAAAGCCTCTGCCTGCAGGTCAGGTCGTGATCTCAGGGTCCTGGGATCGAGCCCCACATTGGGCTCTCTTCTCAGCAGGGAGCCTCCTCCCCCCCTCTCTCTGCCTGCCTCTTTGCCAACTTGTGATCTCTCTCTCTCTCTCTCTGTCAAATAAATAAATAAAATTTTAAAAAAGTCAGAGTGACTGAATAGATTAAAAAAACTTTTTTGCATGCTTCTTACAAGAAACTCACTTCAAATGGAAAAAGATATTCTGTATAAGTGAAAAGGAAAAGAAAGCTGGTATAACCATACACAGAACAGACTTAAAAAAAAAGACAGTAATAAAAGACAACGAAGGACATGACATAATGTTAAATGGGTTAAGCCAACAAGAAGATATAATAGTTTAAATACATAAGCACCCAATATAGAACTAATTAAATATATAAGGCAAAAATTAACAGCCCTATAGGGAGAAATTGACAGCAATACAATAACTGTGGGGGACCTTAACAACCCACCCACATTCATGGATAGTTCATCAAGACAGAAAATCAACAAAGAAAATAATGACTTTTAACAACATGTTAGACCAGATGGACTTAATAAATATATACAGAAAATTCCATCCCAAATCAACAGAGTATACACTGTTTTCAAGTGCACATTGACTATTGTTCAAAATAGATCATATGTTAGGCCACAAAATAGATCACTAAATTTAAAAAGATTGAAATAATATCAAGTATCTCTTCTGACTGCAATGGCATGACACTTTAAATTCATAACAAGAAAAACACTGGAAAATCACAAATATGTGGAGATTAAACAACATGCTACTGAATGACCAGTGGGTTATTAAAAATTGAAAAAGATGATGAGGGGGGCAGGATGGCGAAGAAGTAGGAGATCTGTTGCAACTGGTCCCCAAAAGTGAGCTGGATATCTACCAGAATATGCTGAACACCCATGAAATCACCCTGAGGAGCAAGATTTCTCACTCTGGATCTCTCCAAGAGCAGAGAACAGCAGTGGAGAGGTAAAAGCAAAGTGGGAACACTCAAACCGATATCGGAGGATAAGCAAAAAGAGGAGGGAGCCACCAGAAGCGATCCAAGGACAGTAATACCCCAAAGGAAAGTGCCTGGTGGCGGGGGACCAGGATTAACATAGAGTCCGTTAAAAACAGTTAAAAAAAGCAAAAGGTTCTGAGGAGTAACTAGTGGAAGGGGGTGGTCGCAGGCACTGGCCTGGACCCATGCTTCCAGGAAGCAGCGCCCCAAAGTGAGACTGGTAGGAGGATCCAGTCCGCGGATCTTGATCCTGCAGCTTTCCTCTCTCTGCAACATTCTGTGGGCTGGGCGCGCACCTGCAAGCACCATTAGAGAGTCGGCTGTGGTCCAGGAGCTGTAGCTTTTCTCTGGGTGCGCCGGCGACATTTGTGGCCCGCTGCAGAGTCTGAGCGATCCCTGCCAGCCCAGGAGAGAACATGGGCAAGTGGCCTAACCACCCCCATTCCCACTCGTGGAGCCGCAGAATGGCGGCTGGGGTCGTGACATCCGTGGCCCGCCACAGGCCCAAGAGAGAATGTGTTCAGGTGGCCTGTCTCCTGGGTCCACACTTGCGGAGACTCAGAAAGGCTGCTGTGGTCACACCCCACCTCAGACAGGCTGCGCAGTGAGCAGAATTTTGTGGAGGGGAGTGGGTGTTCTGCACCACACAGAGGGAAGCAGAGACTCGGGCTTCCTGCGACATGGAGGTCTGAGTGCTTCTGGGCAGATTCCTTGCTTCGACTCTGAAAAAGTGAAAAAGATACAAAAGTCCAAAAACCTTCAGAGAGAAAATGACTGAAAAACCGGTTTCCACAGTGATCAGCCCCTTGACTGGGGGGCGGGGCTACTCAATCCAAGCAAGACTGACTGGAAAACAACAAGGCAGGCCCCCGCCTCAGAAGACCAGCCAAAAAAAAAAAAGGACTATAACCACAGGGTCCCCATAAAATTTTAAACCCCCAATGTCAGGGGAAATCAATATATTAAGTTCCTGGAAATACCCTCAAACCTGTATATTTCAGATAGTGTTTTTTTTTTCTGCTTATTCTTTTTCTTTTTTTTTTATTATTCACTTGTTTTCACATTTCTTTTTTTTTAACTACATAACATTAAATCCAGAAGTTTTTTTTAAAGATTTTATTTATTTATTTGAAAGACAGAGAAAGTGAGAGAGAGCATGAGAGGAGAGAAAGTTAGAGGAAGAAGCAGACTCCCCATGGAGCTGGGAGCCCAATGTGGGACTTGATCCCAGAACTCAAGGATCATGACCTGAGCCGAAGGCAGTTGCTCAATGAACTAAGCCACCAATGCGCCCCAAACCAGAGGTTTAATACAACTGTAAACCCAGGAGGACCTGAAGTAACCTTACTTGCCTGCAAGGAGTTATAACGACCCTCTCATCTTATCCTTCTGTTGGTCTTTCTACGTATCTGCTTTTGTTCTGGTATTATATAAATCTTATTCTGGGAGTTCATTCTGCTAGGTTCTTTTATTTATTATCATTTATTTGTGTTGGTCTATATGTTTGTTTGTGTTTGTTTACATACCTTACAAATATTATTTTTGGGGCCCATTCTGACTGGGATTTCCTCTTATTCTCCTTCTCTCTTTTTTTAATCCTTATTCTTTCTTTTTGGTGGTAAATCCCAATTGTTCCAAAACCCTCCAGGGTGCACCCTGCCTGGATTGGGGGCGATATATCCAGCTATACATCCTCTCACCCACTTCTTATCAAAATGACTAGGAGGAGGAACCCTCAAGAGAAGAAAAACCCAGAGACTACACCCTCTCCCTCAGAACTATTGGACGTGGACAAAAACAGTATGCCAGAAATAGAATTCAGGGTAACAATTATCCAGGCAATGGCTAGGATGGAGAAAAACATTATAGAATCTCTAAGGGCAGAAATGACGTCCAGTATAACAGATGTAAGAAGCGCTATCAATGAGAGCCAATCCAATCTAAATAGTCTAACAGCTAGAGTTACGGAGACAGAGGACAGAACTAGGGTTCTAGAGGATAAAATGGTTTAGAAGAAAGGTCAGGAGGAGAGCTGGAACAAACTGCTCAGGAATCATGAGAATCACAGACTTAGGGAAATAAATAATGCCATGTAACACTGCAACATCAGAATCATTGGCATCCCAGAGGGGGTAGAGAAAGAGAGAAGACTAGAAGATATAGCTGACCAGATTCTGAATGAAAATTTCCCCAATCTGGGGAATGGAACAAGTGTTCGTGTCCTGGAAGTGGAAAGAATCCCTGCCAGGATCAATGAATCTAAAAAAACACCAAGACACATAATCTTAAAATGTGCAAATTAAAATTTTAGACTGGAGGTCCTGAGGGCAGCTAAGGGGAAGAGATTCCTTATATACAGAGGAAAGCCCATCAGAATAACGTCAGACCTGTCCACAGAAACCTGACAAGCTAGAAAGGACTGGCATGATATATTCAAGGCACTAAACGAGAAGAACATGCAGCCAAGAATACTTTATCCAGCAAGGCTGACATTCAAATGGATGGAGACATAAAGAGCTTCCAGGACAAGCAAGGATTAAAAGAGTATGTGACCACCAGGCTGACAGTGCAGGAAATACTAAAGGGGGTTCTATAAAAGTAGAAAGAACACATGAGTGACTTAGAACAGAAATTTGCCATCTATAGAAACAAGGACTTCACAGGCAACATGATGTCATTAAACACTTATCTTTCAATAATCACTCTCAACGTGAATGGCCTAAATGCTCCCATAAAATGGCACAGGGTTGTGGAATGGATAAAACGACATGACCTGTCCATATGCTGTCTACAAGAGACACATCTGGAACCAAAAGATACATCCAGACTGAAAGTGAAAGGATGGAGAACCATCTTTCATGCCAATGGACCTCAAAAGGAAGCTGGGGTTGCAATTCTCATATCAGATAATTAGATTTTGAGCTAAAGACTGTAGTCAGAGATACAGAAGGACAGTACATCATTCTTAAAGGGTCTATCCTCCAAGAAGATCTAACAATTGTAAACATTTATGCCCCCAATATAGGAGCAGCCAACTACATAAGCCAACTGTTAATCAAAACAGTCATATTTTTATGAATACATTAATAGCAGGAGATCTTAACAGGCCACTCTCAGTAACTGACAGATCATCCAAACAGAAAATCAATAAAGAAACTAGACCTTTGAATGACACATTGCACCACATGGTCCTCATAGATATGTACAGAACATTCCACCCATTGCAAAACAACAGAATTCTCATTCTTCTTGAGCGCACATGGAACTTTCTCCAGAATAGACCACATACTGGTCCACAAATCAGGTCTCCACCGATACCAAAAGATAGAGATGATTCTCTACATTTTTCTCAGACCACAATGCTTTAAAACTGGACTCAACCACAAGAAAATGTTTGGAAGGAATTCAGACACTTGTAGACTAAAAACCAACATGCTCAAGAATGCTGGGATCAACCAGGAAATCAAAGATGAGCTTAAAGAATTCATGGAGACCAATGAGAATAAAGACACATCGATCCAAAACCTATGGGATACGGCAAAGGCGGTCTTTCGGGGGAAATACATAGCCCTCCAAGCCTCACTCAAAAAAATTGAAAAATACCAAATACAGCAGCTCTCTTTATACCTTAAAGAACTGGAAAATCAACAACAAATCAAGCCAATCCCACGCACAAGAAGGGAAGTAATCAAGATTAGAGCAGAGATCAACGAGTTAGAAACTAGAGAACTAGTAGAATGCATCAGTGAATCCACAAGTTGGTTTTTGACAGAATCAATAAGATCGATAAGCCACTGGCCAAACTAACCCAGAAGGAAAGAGAGAGGGCCCTAATTAACAAAATTATGAATGAAAAGGGAGAGATCATGCTTAATCCAAGGAAATAGAAACAATCATAAAAAATTATTATCAACAGCTATATGCTAATAAGCTAAACAACCTAGAAGAAATGAATGCATTCCTTGAAACCCATAGTCTTCCAAGAGTGAAAAAGGAAGACATGGACAAGCTGAATAGACCAGTATCTAGTAATGAGATGGAAGCAGTGATCAAAAGCCTCACAAAAAACAAAAGCCCAGGACCT
The DNA here is from genome assembly GCA_028533885.1 of Nasua narica. NCBI lineage: Eukaryota > Metazoa > Chordata > Mammalia > Carnivora > Procyonidae > Nasua > Nasua narica. The sequence continues at coordinate 732 of JAPYYJ010002663.1, read as the reverse complement.
GACGTATTCCCTGGGGAATTCTACGAAACATTCAAGGAAGAAATAATACCTATTCTCCTGAAACTGTTTCAAAAAATAGAAACAGAAGGAAAACTTCCAGACTCTTTCTATGAAGCCAGCATTACCCTGATCCCCAAACCAGGCAAAGAACCCATCAACAAGGAGAATTTCAGACCAACAGCCCTGATGAATATGGATCCCAAGATTCTCAACAAGATCCTAGCTAATAGGATCCAACACCACATTAAAAAGTTTATTCTTCACAACCAAGTAGGATTTATCCCCGGGATGCAAGGGTGGCTCAACATTTGCATATCAATCCATGTGATAGAACAAATCAACAAGAGAACAGAGAAGAACTTGTTCCTCTCAATTGATGCAAAATAAGTGTTTGACAAAATTCAGCATCCGTTCCTGATTAAAACTCCCCAAAGTACAGTGATAAAAGGAATTCCTCAACATCATGAAGTCTATCTATGAAAAGCCCACAGCAAATATCATTCTGAATGGGGAAAAGCTGTCAGGCTTCCCTTTGAGATCAAGAACACGTCAAGGATGCCCTTCTCACCACTCTTGTTCCACATAGTGCTAGAAGTCCTAGCAATAGCAATCAGACAATGAAAAGAAATAAAAGGTATTCAAATTGGAAATGAAGAAGTCAAACTCTCTCTCTTCGCAGATGACATGATACTTTATATGGAAAACCCAAAAGACTCCACCCCCAAACTACTC
>JAPYYJ010002662.1:0-12490 GCA_028533885.1 Nasua narica | reverse complement strand
CAAGAGAAAGCTAATCATGGCCTTCACCTGATACCACCATCCAGATGGCATAGCCGACTAAAGCCCAGCATACCAGAAACTAGGATTATGGTTAATTGGGAGTTGGGGGCTTTTGGTGGCAATGCTTTTTTTGGTTGTTGTTGGACAAAATATATATAAATGGTAAGTATGTTTGCAGCCATAAGAGTCTCTGTTCTGTAATAACCATGTTAATGTTCTCATAAAAAGATATGGGGCAAGAGCAAAGTGGCAGAAAGGCTGATTAGCATTTTATGACAGAATTAAGCTGCATGACAAATAACTCACTGGTTTTACAGCCCAACAAATTCTACTTTCAAATGCCGGAGGTGCTAGGATGTTTTTGTTCATTTATTTGTTTTTTATATTTAACCGTGAAGGTGTCCAGAGCAATTTGTAGAAAAATGGAATGCAATTGTATTAGTAGTAAATATGATGATTAGTGCAAATACTTATTAATAATCCATTTGCTCCAAAGTCTCTGTGAAAGTTACTGTATTCAGTTATAAGATTTTTCAACATACAAGGGTTTAGAAGTGGAAGAAAATGTTCAGACCACTGCTTATCAGTATTCTAATTCATATGATGGGTTTTACAAAATTGAACACTTCTTCCATATGTTCTCCCCAACTTTGGGGAAAACTCTATTTGAGACTATGAAGCTGCTCTTCTGTGAGTGTTAAAGGGAAAACAACTCCCACTTTGTTCAAAGTAACGAGTTCTAGATTAAGAACTCCCTCTACACTTGCAGTTTTGTTACAGATAAAGAATGACGGGGGGAAAAAAAAAGAATGACAAGGGGTAGAAAGAGGCAAGGGAGACACCTTGCTTAATTTAGCAAGGGAAATGTATATTAAATAAAGGATTAGGTCTTTTTCCCGAGAAGGAATTCAGTAGCTGTTTTTCTCATCTGCAGATAATGGAATCACTCCATGTTTCCTTATTGCTGGTGGTAGATGAGGATATCAGCTCTCATTTATTTCACTGAGTATAATATTAATATATCTAAATTACCGACATTAAAAAAGAGCAAAAAAAAAAACTTGCCCATAATTTTTACCCTCCTAATAGAACACTGATGACATACTGTATCATATATTTAAACACAAAGGGTGTAAAAATTCACCTTTTCTTTGTAATCAGCCAACATATTAGAAAATACGTGGGGAGGGTCTACCTTGTGTTTCACACCATGCTTGGTAGCTGGGGTTGCAAGAAGGTGATCTAGTGCCTGCCGTTTAAGAATTTCAGTCCATTTGGGAAGCCAAGATGATTGAATGAAACAATTAATAAGCAATGGAGAGTTATATAATAAAGTGATATAGGATGTAGATAAAAATTATGCAGTCACTGTGGTCTTAATTGTGTGTGTAATTTAGATATATAACACTTTATCCATTCTAACTGCTAACAAACACCTAGAGGGTCAGGGGATGTTAGCTCTGGTTGCCACTTTGCGTGACTATGAATAATGAGTGCAATGAATAAATGAAAATGGAATACAATTGTAATCATAGTAAATTTGATGATTAGTTGTTAGTATTTATTAATAATCCATTTGCTCCAAAATTTCGATGAAATTATTATATTCGGCTAGGATTTTTCAACATATAGTGTTTTAGAAGTGGAAGAAGTTCAGACTATGAATTTAAGACCACTAAATGAGCCACTTAACGTATCTTTTTTTCTGAATAAAATGATAGAGAGGTCTAGATGACTTCCAAAGACTCTTCCCTGTTTTAGTATTTTATAGCTCATAACTCTGGCTGCTGTCAGTGGGATGATTTCAGTTCTTTCCGGAAAGCTTGGGAAGTGGAGACACTTGGAAAGTGCTTTTCTGAAGTAACATTGTCTTTTAATCTTTCCTCATAAGTGGGGTTCTGGGGCTCCAGACCCAAGAGTTTCAGAACCTAGCCTGAATAATGATGGGGCTGAGAGAATGGAACCAAGATAGATCTGAAAGCACCATTCCAGGGCAAAATTAGGATGAAGAGTCTAGGAATTTGGTCATCCAAACTGCCAGTTTGCAACCACGCAAAGTCCCTATGGGTAGAGATAGAAACTTAATGAGGGGAAACTCAATAGCAGTCAGTGAAACAGAGCAGAGGGTCAGAAGCAGAATCTGAAGAGATTGTCTGAGTCCAGGAACATAATAACTATAGCATGCGGAGGAAACTTTCAGTTTTAAGGACCAATGACAGAGACTGTCCCACAGACTGGCAGTATGGTAGGCATCTTCACATGCTACATCACATGGACTTGTTTTTTCTTCCAAGAGTGGGACAGACAGATTTGAACTGTTTTCTTGCCTTATGCCTTCCATGAGCAAAGGCAGGCCTCTCAGTGGTGGTTGTTTGTGGCTGAGGGTGAAGTTCACAGCTGGGGCATGAAGATTTCTCAGCCCCTACTTCAGGGCTCTTTCTTACCCAAACCACTCTCCATACTACAACCAGCATAGTGATTTTTCTAGAATACATTGTCTCTCACCTTGCCACTTTTCTGCATGAGAACTTTAATAGCTATCTCTGTTAAAACTTAATATTTTAAGATTTCCTAACATATGGCTTCAATTTAGTTTTTCAACTATATTGGCCTCTTCTACCATATAAGCATGCCATATGCATCCGGGCCAGGTTATGGTCCTTAGTATTTCTCAAATATGCATTGTCTTTTTCCACTGCTGAGCCTTCATTCATGCCAACCCTCTTTCCTGGAATGCCTTTTCCTTTTCAGAATCTTACCTGGGATTCAATCCAATCTCCACTTTCTTTGTATACCTCTTCAGAATGCTTCAGTCACATATAGCTTTTCTGTCTTTAAGTGTATACAGCCAGTTCTCCCTCCCCCCACTTTGGAATTTATTATTTCTACCTTATATTTCTCTTATTTCTACATTTGTCTGTACTGTGGGATTGTGGCTTCATTTGGGGAGGAATCCTGTGTCTTCTGTACCCCACATAGCACCTGATACATGGTGAGCTCTTCTTCCATGTCTGTTGAGGTCTTAATCCAAGCTGGGGAAGTGGATATCCAGGAGGACAAAGAAAAGGTGATCATATGAAAGAAAGTGCTTTGATTTAGGATTCTCTTTTTTGGGGGCATGTTATATTTTTGTAATGTTATATATTTTTTTGTAATGTTGTAATGTTATATTCAATACCCTCCTCACCCAAATATATACTTTTGCCTGTAAAATGTAAAACAGCGTAGGAAAAAATGAATTTATTTCTTTTTCACAGTCACTAAACATATGCAATCAAATACAAGCCTTTCTTTGATTATTAATCCTTCAATTGGAGTGACTCATTTAAACTGCCCAAGAAATTGTGTCAAAACTCATGTGCCCATTTCAGGCAAATTGCTGGAAAGCAAGAGTTTCAAAAGAATAAAAATGCACCTCCTTTCTTCTTCCTTCTCCAGGGAGCGCACCTTCATTTTTCTTCCGGCGTAAATAAGTTGACTTTCTTAAAATTAACTTTGTAATTTTTATTTTAAAAACTTCTTTCATACATCTTTGTGGCTCTTCTTTTTGGTTCCCATGTTGTGCTCTCAAGTGTCATAAGCCCTCTGCTGTAATTGTCTTTGCATGCTTCTCTCCGGACTTCCTGGGTTCATATCTCACTTCTGCCAAAGTACTAGCCCTGTCACCCTCCACTACCTTGTCTCTCTCTGCTGCATTTCCTCATCTCTAAAATGGGAATGATGATAATCGGGATGTGACTGAAAGAGTACTTGAATAGTACCTCCTGTGTAATAAATATTAGCTATATTAACTCTTATTATTGAGCTTAGAACGGACCTATTCCTTCAGAGCTGTTTAAATTCGAGTGCATGTGGCTATTCCTTGGTCCAGTTGCGATCCATGATGTTTTCTAGACCATCCTACTCATCCTACACAGAGCCACTTCTTTTCCATCTTGTATCTCTGCAAGTTCCCCCCCCCCCTTTCTATTCCCAGATGTACCACTATCTCTTTATTCGTATGGAGACTTCATTAGGCTCTGATGGGTACCTCCTTTCATTGTCTTAGATTGAGAATAGTAATGGCTAATATCCCATGTTGCACTTTGGGCAGAGGCTGAGAGGGAAATTTCCACTATAAATGGTGCTGTGCTATTGGTTAGAGGCATAATGAAACTTTTTACCTTTCCCTATAGCATTGAGGGAGAAGAGGCAGGGCCTTGGTGGAGGAGCATTTTGATTTGAAAGAGCAAATCTAATAACAGCAGAGAGACTGAGGGAAGTGCTGTTAGGCTGCCTTCCAAACACACCATACTGTTGATTCTAACAGTAAAGGGGCTCTCTTTCTAATCACTTGGTTTATATTTCTCAGCCCTCTTGACAAAGGCAGTGGAGATGAAGGCTGCTATTACAGATGCAGCTTGTGTGCTGGAGTTAGCCAACTCCTGAGATTAAAAGTAAATTAGAAAAAATGTATGTGATTTGTGCTTCTTGGGAAGCTTTTCACTCCTGTCAAGAGGTAAAAATAGTAAAGTTAATGTATGCTCTTTCCTTTGATTCCAGTCAGGATTGAAATCAAACTGGATTGGAAACTCTCTCTTGGACCCAAGACAGAGCTGGGCCACAGTGGGTGCTGGGTTTTAGTTGACTCTAAGTCACCTGGCGACCCATTAGCGCGTCAACTCAGCCTATTCAGAGCAGCGTTTCATCCTCTTGTTTATTGCTAGTTCCCAAGCTGCTATAAGTGCAGTGTGCAGCATTCTAGGTACAGTTTAATCAGTTTCTTAAAGATAAATGATCATCTGTTTTTTCTGCGATGCGTTCCCTTTTCTTATGTAATCAAACAAAACAACACAACAATGGCCCTGTTTGTTGGAGTAGTACATTGAGATTTCATATCTTTTTCTTGTGTTTATCACCAATATTCATTCTTATCTGTCACTCTCTCATCCCTTCTGGACTCTTTTTCATTCCCAATGACTTTCTGTGCTTTGGAATAATTCTACCTAAGATGAGGATATTTTAGTTTATATACAGTTTGCATTTTTGTAAGCTCAGTCTCTTCTTTATATATTTACATCCTTAGGTCTTTGTTTTCCATTTCTAAGTTTTCATCATGTGCACTGTTCTCCCATTCAGTGTTGTCAGCATCACTGGCTAATGTCTTTCTGTTCCCAGATCATGCAACTAACTGTGAGCACAGTTGTAGACTCTGAGAAAATACTTGGCAAACACTTAGTAATTTTGTTAAGTAATAAGCTGAAGCCTTGATTAGATTGTTTCCTCTGGGGAGACAGGGCAAATTTTCAGATGCCAACTGTAAGAAGGTGGCACTCCAAGGATGGTCAAATCTGCCTTTGTCCATTAAAATTTATAGTGTTATTGACTTTCTTTTCTAAAGCCATGGCACCTGCTCCTGTCTTCTGGGATTAAGAAAGGTGAAGAATGAGTGGAAGCAAGGTGGAAAGAAAGGAGGTTGGGGATGAGTCAACGGGTGATCCTAAAGAAATGAGGGTCAACCCTTTTAAACTAAAAAAGCCTTCAGATTGAACAGAATGAACATCTGTTCATTCAGACTGACCTCATCAGCTTGGCAGGGTAGAAAAGGACTGGGTTTTGGAGTGAAACTGCTTGGGTTGGTGTTTCAATCTAGGAACCTGTGAGCTGTATGATTTGGAAAGTAATTTAGAATTATCTTTCCTCCCTCCTTTCCTTTTTCTCCTCCTCATCTTTCTTTTCTTCTCTTCTTTCCTCGTCATTTCCTTCTTTTTGGGAAGGGTTTTAGGATCTAGTTCTCTCACAAGCATACTCTTTCTGAGCTGTCGCACATTTTTTTTTTATACCCTGAGGCAATCAAGTTTTATTCCCATTTTGTGTATGAGGTAGCTGAGATCCAGGAAAGTTAAATGTCTTGGCCAAAGTCCCCAGTCACATAGGTGGTGGAAGGTGGTTCTTTATTTTATTATTTTCTTGAGGTAAACTCTACACCTTGACATGAGGCTTGAATTCATGACCCCAAGATCCAGAGTTGCATGCTCTACACACCGAGCCAGCCAGGTGCCCCAGGATGGTTCTTTAAACCCAGTATAATACACATATATACCGTACCATATGGCTTATATTAATCAGAGACTAGGATGGGTTATATTGCAGTGACAAATAGCCCCTAATATCAGTGGCTTTCATCAGTATAAGTTTTCTATTTCTCACCCATGCTACCTTACCCAGGCAGTGGGCTTGGGTTTATGTTGTGAATCTTTATTTCTTGACCCAGGCTGATTGAGACATGTCTATCTGGACCATTGCTAATTTTATTGCAGAAGGAAAAGAAATTATGGAAACGTACATGTTGGCCTTCAAGTATCTCCTAGGAAGTATCACACATCACTTCTGCCTGTTTCATGACGAAAGCAACACACATGACCAAACCTGACATCAACAGGGTTGAGAAAGTATAATCCTTGTCAGAGATGAGCAACACATTTTCAGGAATAATATAATCTACCAACTTGCTTTTTGAAAGTGGGGTCTGTAAACCCGTTGGTCAGTATCACTGGGGATGTTGTACAAAATGCATGTTCTTAGACTTTGCCCCAAAACTTACAATGAGAATCTACCTTTTAACAAAATCTTCAGCCATTCATATGCCATTAGAGTTTGAGAAACACTAGTCAAACACACTGCTCAGATGTTACTATTTTCTTAAATGTTTTTATTTTTTAAAGATTTTAAAAAAATAAAAGTTGTATATATTTATGTTATATGTATTTTCTAAATTTTTTTTTTTAAAGATTTTATTTATTCATTTAACAGAGAGAGAACACAAGCAGGCAGAGAGGCAGGCAGAGGCAGAGAGAGGAGCAGGCTCCCTGCCGAGCAAGGAGCCCGATGTGGGACTCGATCCCAGGACGCGGGGATCATGACCTGAGCCGAAGACAGCTGCTCAACCAACTGAGCCACCCAGGCGTCCCTGTATTTTCTAAATTTATGAGATATTTTAACCATAAGTAAAAGTACAAAGACTGATGCAATGAAATTCATGGACACACATACATTGTCTAATTTAATATTTTGTATTTTTGCTTCTTATATTTAATAAAAACAAAGCATAATGAGTTTAGTTTTAGTACAATGTGTGTATTCCCTCTTTTCCTGGACCTTTCATTGTCCTTTTTTTTTTTCCAAATTTTTATACTTCATATCCATGAATCTATAAGAATTTATTTTTATAAAGATTTTATTTATTTATTAGAGAGAGAGAGAGAGTGCATAAGCAGAAGGGAGAGGGAGAAGCAGGCTCCCTGATGAGCAGGGAGCCTTACATGGGGCTTGATCCCAGGACCCTGGGATCATGACCTGAGCCAAAGGCAGATGCTTAATCCACTGAGCCACCCACATGCCCCAAGGCTTTATATTTTTAACCTTTATGCAAATAATATCAAATAGTGTAATATCTGACTGCAACTTGCCCTTGTTGCTCAACATTTTTTCTGAAATTTGTCTTTATGAACATAGTTGTAATTTATTCATTCATTCACTCACTCATGTATTCATTTGTTCATGTTATTAGTTGCATAGCATTCCATTTACCTTAATTTAGATTTTAAGGTGATGCTTTTGATGATGTACTTTTGCTGCTTATAGTTTTTTTTATCATTACAAATTTTGCTAAGTATTATAAGTATTTCTGAATATAAATTCATATATACTTTTGTAATAGTTCCTGTAGGACATTCACCTAGGAGTAGGGTTGTAAGGTTAAAGATACATGTATTTTTAACTATTCTAGATTTTGCCAAATACCTTTCCAAAGTGGTTATACCATTTTTTCCTTCTACCAACCATGTAGTCAGAATTTTTAAGGTGATAGCTTTGAAATGGGACACTATTACTGTCTTAACTTTCAATTCCCTAAGTACTGATAAGATAATGTTGAACATTTATTCATGTGCTAATATGTCTTCTGGCTTGGCTTTTTATGAATTACCTGTTCATATAAGGAGCATGTTACCAAACATTCTTAATTGTAATCTGTCAATCTTTTAACTAACATATGTAATGTACATTTGTTGTGATTAATACAATAATCGATTTTATTTCTCCATCTTATTTTATGCTTTCTCTTGATTCTACTTGTCCTGTTTTCCCCCTTTCTTTACTGCCTTATATTGTTATTTTTTATCCATTTTTCCTCTTCTACTGTTTGAAATTCATGCTTTCTGCTTTCATTTTTTAAAGGTCATGCTTAACATTTTAGATGCATGTTTGGCTTAGCAAAATCTCTATTCTTCTCCCAAGCAACAAAGAATCTTAGATTTTAGTTGTCCTCTTTCTTTTTGAGCATTTATTGTTCAGTTTTAAGATTTGTCTGATTTTATATTCACCAATTATTATTATTATTGATTTTATAATTAATGCTTATTTAGATTAACCAAATTTAAAAAATTTATTTGGTCATCATTCCTTCATATAGTTTAGCCCTTCCTTTTGGGTTGAGAATCCCTTCTAAAGTGCATTTTTTACTAGTTCTTTGAGCAAGTATTTGTTAGTAGAAATCTCTGTGACTTAGTGAGCAGGTTATCTTTTATTTCTTTCTGACTCATGAATCATGGTCTCAATTGATAAAGAATTAAAGGTTGGCATTATTTTCTCTCAGTACTTCAAAGCTATTATTCCTTTGTCTTTTTGTTTCTATTGTTGCTGTTGAGAAACATATTGTTAGTTTTATTGTTCCTTTGTGGATGACCTGGGTTTTCTCTCTGGATGTCTTTAACATCTCTTCTTTGCTCTTGTGGAGCTTCACAGTGGGTATATAGGTAGGAATTTATTTGTACTTATTCTGCTCATAAATGAGCGTACATCCTGAAGTATGTATTTCTTCACTACTCGGAAATCTTCTGCTTTTATTTTTTCAGCTAATGTGTTTCCCATTTCTCTCTGTTTTCTCTTTCTGGAACTCCCCTTAGACATATGTTGGGCCTGCTCATTTTGTCATCCATATTCCTCAACACAAGTTTATATTTTTTATCTCTTTGGTTCTCTAAACATAAATCTTGGTAGTTCCCTCACAAATACTTTCATGTTCATTATTCTTTCTTCAGGTCTGTGTAATCTGCTTAACCTGTTCACTGAGTTTAAATTAGCCATTTAAAATACTTATTTGCAATTTCCTTGATCGTTCCATCATTCAAAGATCTTAGGAGTCTAATTCTGCTGTGTGTTTTATACGCTGACTGTGGTTTAGATTTTCTTTACTTTTTTTTTTTTTTTTTACCATTTTGTAGTTTGAATTATTACACATTTTGTAATATAAGCTAATCTGGCAGTACATTTTCTAATAGAATCCTGTATGACCTGGGTTGAAACCATGTCCTTTTTGTTCGTTTTTCCTCCCAGGTGCTCTAGGGACATTAATAGGCCAGAAAACATTTTATGGTTTCCTAGAGCCTAGGAGTAGCAACTTCACACTCGGCACACTCACAGAGACACATAACTGGTTATAATTTGTTAGGGTAAACTTTAATTTATTTCTATCAGTGCCCGGTCCCCAACAGAAAAAGCTTTCTTGGTATTTCTCTGTACCAGAGGATAGTTTTTGTTTTTGTTTTGTTTAAGTTTACCCTTTTACTGAATTTATAGCCCATTGAGGTTTCTATTGAAGTTTTATGTGAAGTGACTGAATTCTGACTCTATAGCTTACTTTATCTCCTGGCCCTGTCTGGGCATAAAATCCAAGGGATTGGGTTACAGAAACCGGGAATCCTGACCACCTCCCAGACTGCTGCAGCTGCAGCTCACATACTTGCTCTTGTGCATTCAGATCCCTCGTCATTTGTGGTCCTTGGAATTGTCACCTGGTTTGTTACATGCTCAGCTTTTTTTTTTTTTTAATTTTTTATTAACATATAATGTATTATTTGCCCCAGGATACATGTCTGTGAATCATCAGGCTTACACATTTCGCAACATTTGCCATAGCACATACCCTCCCCAATGTCCTTAACCCTACCCCCCACATGCTCAGCTTTTTAACAGATGTTTGTATTATTTTAGCCCATATTTCTGTGTAATTTTTGGTTGGGAGATTTGCTTGGTTTTCTGGTTCCCCTAACAGAACTCCCACTTAACTTCTTTAAGGTACTCTTGTTTATTTTTAAAAAGTCAATAATACTACATACTTTGCAGCTTTTTAAAGGATTGGATGTAATATATGCAAAGCATCTCTCTGTCTGGCAATGTCTTGCACATAGTAGATATTTGACAAAATGGTTGTTACTATTTTTATTATTTGTTAACACATGAATAAAACATGAAAAAATAAGCCATGAGAAAATGTTTGGATTATTTATCATCATTAAGAAAGTACTTCTGGGAATATTCCATGGAGTAATAACTTGGATTGGTGGCCATCTCATGATCTAGATTTTTAAAAAATTTGTTGAAGGCCTACTGTGGGGTTAGGACTCTGTTATATTCTGTAGGTTTCTCAGTTCTTAGTATGAGACACAGTACCACCTTTAAACCATGTGCTGATTTTCTTGAGAAGGTTCATAAACTTTAAACGGGATCACAAAGCCAGTATTAACGGATACCACAGGGATTAACTCTACCATCTCTTCATTCTTTCATCACTTAGCTATCTGCTTGTGGTGTCATCTCTTACCTCCTTTGCACTTCCTTTTGCTAGTTCAGTAAAGAACATTGCCTGTTGATAATGTGTACCACGTACATACTGTTAAGGACAATGAGAGGGGTAGAGATGTAGTCTAAGAACATGCTTTCATCTTCAGATATCTTAGAGTCTACTTGGAAAGATAAGGTATCTAAAATTATAAATAAGAACAATAACAAAAGGTCTATGTAATTAAGTACCAAGATTAGCCAGAGGAGTTCCAAAAAGGGAAAATGTGAGCCTAGCTTTATCAGTAGGGTATGAATTATTCTGGTAGAAGAGGAAGAGTGAGATTATGCAGACCAAGGAAATAGCATGAGTGGAGGCAAGAGATAAGCATCATGATGTTAGGAGTAGAAGTATCACTACCTTGTGATAGAATATTTAGGTTCAAGTTCTGGCAGTGTGACCTTTTATGTCCTAATCTTCTATCTGGAAAAATTATCCTCTTTGTCTTGAGGAATGTTTTGGGGAGGGACATACTCAAGGCATTGGGTAATATATCAGTTAGGATAAATGAAAGAAAACCCAATTCAAACTAGCTTGAGAAAAAAACCAAACATGTTGTTTTACTTAACTGAAAAGTTAAGTAAACTGTAAAGATGGAGGGTTTCCCTTCATATTTGGTTTGATCCAGAGGCTCATAAAGTGCCATAGTTGGTTTCAATATGATTTCAATTAGAGATACCAGGCTCCATCTTGTGAGGTTCAGATCTTGCGGAAAAGGGATCACCTCTTTCAGCAGACCCAACCAAATAAATTTGTACCTCATTAGTCCTGATTGGGTTATTGTCCTAAGGGCATGTAATAAAATACCTAGAAATAAGCCAAGAAGGAGAAAAACGTATACTCCAAAAACTAGAAAATACTGATGAAAGAAATTGAAGATGGCACAACTGGAAAGATGTTCCTTGCTCATGGATTGGAAGAATCAATATTGTTAAAATGTTTATACTACCCAAAGCAGTCTATAGATTCAATACAATCTCTATCAAAATACTACCAACCGTTATAGAACTAAAACAAATAAGACTAAAATATGTATGGAACCATAAAAGACCTGAATAGCTAAAGCAAACTTGAGAAAGAAGAACAAGCCTGGATATAAGACAATCCTAGATTGCAAGATATACTACAAAGCTGTAGTAATCAAAACAGTGTGATAGTTTTACAAAAATAGACACAATGATCAATGGAACAGAATAGAGAGCTCAGAAATAAATCCTTGCATATATGGCCAATAAACCCACAACAAAGGAGGCAAGAATATGCAATAGGGAAAAGACAGTCTCTTCAAATGCTGCTGGGAAAACTGGACAGCCACATGCAAAATAATGAAACTGGATTACTTTCTTACACCATACACAAAAATAAACTCAAAATGGATTAAAGACCTAAGTCTGAGACCTAAAACCATAAAGCTCCTAGAGAAAAATATAGACAATAATTTCTTTGACATTGGCTGTAGAAACATTTTTCTAGATATGTCTCCTCAGGCAAGGAAAACAGAAGCAAAATCAAAATATTGGAACTATATAAAAATAAAAATTTCTGGGGCGCCTGGGTGGCTCAGTTGGTTGAGCAGCTGCCTTCGGCTCAGGTCATGATCCTTGAGTTCCGGGATCAAGTCCCACATCGGACTCCCAGCTCCATGGGAAGTCTGCTTCTTCCTCTAACCTTCTCTCCTCTCATGCTCTGTCTCACGTTCTCTGTCTCTCAAATAAATAAATAAAAATCTTAAAAAAAAATAAAAATAAAAATTTCTTTGCCAGGCAAAGAAAACCCTCAACAAAACCACAAGTCAGCTTACTGGATGGGAGAAGGTATTTGTAAATGATA
>JAPYYJ010002661.1:0-12491 GCA_028533885.1 Nasua narica | reverse complement strand
ATGCATAGGAAGACTTTTCAAGAAGAGATTTTCAAAATAACAAAAAATATTCTAGGCATTAAGAAAAAGGTCACATCACTATTTCAAAAGAAAGCTGACAGGCAGAAGTAACAACTGTATAATTAGCAATTGTTAATCATGCCATTTACTAAATAAGCCACACATTGCCCCTTTAATTTGTAATGCTGGTTTTATCTAAAAAATTTCTTCTTTAATTAATAACTTTGTGTTCTGCTTATTGATCTGCATATCTGTTGCTGAGCCAAAATCACAATTATTTAATCAATGTAGTTTTACAATAATTTTATATCATTTATAGCAACAATATACATACTATCCTATTTTTAGGCATTTCATTTTCCACACAAATTTTAAAGTAAATTTATTGGTATGAGAAAATCTACAACCTAAAGTAAAATTACATATGACACATAAATGACACACAAATTGAAAAAGTCTGATCTTTCAGCCACTTATTTTACCATTTAAGAATTATTCACTAGTCTCCATTTACTGAAATACAATTTTGGTGTATATTCCAGATATTTTTAACCTATAAATCTTGTTTATTTATTGTTAATTTATTATTGAGTTATGGTATAATTTTGAGTGTTAGTTTTTAAAGTATCTCTAATTTTCTTCTCCTGAGAAGTTACTGTCAATATTGATGAAAGCATTTGATTCTGAATAGTAAACTCATAAATGAAGGAATAACCAAATTATGTCCATTTATTTTCAATTAATCTTAATAAAATAACATAAAAGTATGATATATTTCTGTGGGAATTATAACTATAACCTACAGGATTTTAAATTATTTTCCAAATACTCTCTAAAAACTAAACAATTTTCCACTTGATCAAGTGGTATCTTGAGGTTCACCTAATTTTTAAGTGGCTATGTAGTTGAACTATTTTATTAATACCTTATTATTTTACTATAATGTGATAATGCCAATTTTATTAATAAATCAAGGGAAATTAATTTTTAACATGGTCTACAAAACAGTTTGACCTGTTTATTTCACCTGTTAACTTGTGACACTGGTTTGCTTCCTTGTTTGTTTTTCAGTTCCCACACTCGCTTCAATTAAAAAAAAAATTGTGCTGAAATAACTCAGTACAGGCACAATGGAAGATCCCTTATATCTCTGCACTGAGAAATACAATAAATGAATAGTACTCTTTTGTCTCTTTTGTGTCCTATAAAGATACATATGCTTCTGTCCTTGTTCTGCCTATTACATCTCAAATTAAATGCTTCATTATATAAAGAATAAAATTACTGTGTTAAGCTTGACACATACATCTTCTCATGCCCTTCATAGACTTCTTTTTAGGAACCAAGAGACTGACAAAATGACCTTCCTCAAATATACTACAGCTATCTGAAGCTAACTTATGTCTGATTTTTTTTCCCATGCCCAAAATGAAATTTGCCCCATATAGTTTTCTAAATTTAAATAAAATATATGGGACTTTATCACCAAATAATTACTTTATTTGCACTATTATAACTCTGAAGTTAGTTTTACAAAATGGCAGTGTAATTATGAAATAATTACAGGCAATGTTCTGCCTGTATAAAAAGATTTGTAAAAATATAGAATTAAAAAGTGTATTGCATTCAGATTTAATGTCTACATGTAATTGTTCTTGAGATAATTGTCTCTGTATTGTATTTATTGAATTTAGAAAGAAAACACAGGGGCTCCTGGGTGGCTCAGTGGGTTAAAGCCTCTGCTTTCAGCTCAGGTCATGATCTCAGGGTCCTGGGATCAAGCTGTGCATCAGGCTCTCTGCTCAGCAGGGAGCCTGCTTCCTGCACAACCGCCCCCCCATCGCTACTTGTGATCTCTCTCTCTCTCTGTCAAATAAATAAATAAAATCTTTAAAAAAAATAGAAAGAAAACACAACTTAAAAGACATGGGTTATAAATGCATATATTTATGTGAATATGTTTGTATGCTTATTTTATATATTAATAAAAATAAATACAACACTAGCAACTTCACATTTTGATGTTATTTGTATTTTAACTGTTGACCTGAATTTTGTCCTCTATTTATCTATAAATTATTTTGCAATCAAAATGTTGGTATGCATACATTATCCCATAGATCTTAATAACAAGAGAAAGATAGTAACTTAACATCAAAAGAATGTTAAAATAGAAATGTTATAATGTGGCTTAAAAGGTTATGAGAATGGTTAAAAAACAGGAGGGATAGTTTAAAGTAAGTTAAGAGCCACAGATATACCTGTATGTTTTGTTTAATTTTAACAAAAATATGAAACTCTTACTGGAAGATTCTGATGTGATGAGTACCATCTGCTCTTATTTTGTTATATAACAATTTGCATAAAATCTATTAAGTTTGCTCTATTGCATGCTTCAAGAGTTTAATAACCCAGAATTATGGATGATATACAGTACTTAGTAACAAATGTTAATAAACAAAAATTGTACTTTAAGCTGGAAATGCATATAGAAACCAATATGTAATTTTAGAAAGAATAAAATGATTGCAAATTGTTTCATCATTTTTTAGTAATTAATTTGTTCTAATTAAGAAGGTGTGATTTGTATTTCCATGCTTCTAATTCTTTGGAGTGTTATAGAAAATGAAGTTTCATAATTAACTTGGTAGCACATAATGGGTATCATAAAATGCCTTTTCTTAGTCTCTCTTTTTCTCTCACTCACTTTCTCTTCTTTATAAAGTAATGAATCCACATGAAATTATCTGTTAGCTGTAAAAATGGAGAAGTTTGCTTAAAAATTTTTGTTATCTGTGCAAACATGTTATTTATGAGGCCTTGGGTACATCAAGAGTGCTATCCCTTTCTGTTCTTTTAGAAAAGTTATTATTCTCTCTTCCAATCTGAATTATTCCTAGGTTTGGCCTCCACTGGAGGAAAGAATACTCAAGACATATTTTCATACCAGAGTAATCTTTTAGCATATTACCTATACCTTAGATACATGTGTTCCATCCCTATACTCTGCTAAAGCTAAGGTTATTACACGATGCAAATGTATTTGGCCTTTCATTAAGGCACTCTGTTTAAATTGCAAAGGTTTGAAGAGTCTATGCAGGTGTTTCTGTACAAATGGAACATACTACAATACATAAAAACAAGCTTTGGATCATAGATCCCTATTCCCAAATTTGGATATTACCTCGTGTTAGCTGAGGGAACTTAGGCAAAGTTACTCTCTAATGATAAGAGTCTTTCCAGAAATAAGGAAACCCAATAGTAATCACTATAAAGGATTAATGTGTAGATCAAATGAAATAGAAAATATGTAGCCAGTGCCCAGCACAGAGAAATAACAAAAAATGGTAGCATTTTTAAAGCAATTCATTTTGGTATCTATTCAAAACCATGATGCAGTCTGTCTTTGTAAACGATAATTTGTGGAACCAAACAGACATTATTATAATATTCCTGACACATTTTACAATGTTACATTTGAATAATTTATTTTGTCAAACAACGGCACAAGTGAGACAATATAAGCGTGATGTGTTTGTGTGTGTGTGTTCTCTCCTTTGTATCTGTCAGCCCCATTAACAATAAATAAAGATAAGTCTGAGTGACAACAATAGAGTGTTTTTCATATATTCTTGTGGTTTCAAGTCAACCAAAACCTATTATTTCAACCTATTAATCTTTGTCAATATTGTTTTTTTAGGAAGGGGCTAAAAGTAATTTTGCTTTCATTCCTAAAGTTTTCTCTTAATTCCCCATGTTTTATTCACTTTGGAACAAAAATTGAGAAAATGGCTTCAGCCAGCCAGCCAGTCAACTAATCAATAACTGAATATTGAGTATGTATTATGTGCTAGATACAGATGACAGGCCTCCAAGAAACAACAATGAAATAGTCCAGTTTTCTACATGAAGAAAGTCTCAGTTTAGTCAAATATACACAAGTACAGTGCAGTAAAATGTGTTTCTTTTAAGGAATATATAAAAGACACTAAATGAGAGTGACTGACCCAATTATTGACTGAGCAGAGAAAGGATAGTCAATACAATCCTTGAAAATTTTCTGGAAGTATGAGTAAGAATTCACTTGGTACGGGAAAAAATGTCAGTTGTTTGAATAAAAACAAAAACAAAAGGCTTAATAGGATTGATTAAAAGAGGATGAGTTTCAAATGATTACAACTCCTAATATCTCTATTTAATATTTTCCCAAATATTACTCCATTATAAATCAATGTAATGTTGTTTAGAGTGATTATTTTAGAGTAAAAAATTGAAGCTAATACACCATATACAATAACTATTATTTGACAAGGTTATCAAAAACTACTAAACATCAAAAGCCTTCCATATAATATTTGATAATGTTGCTACTGTCTCCCTAATTTATACCCAAACATACTGCAGTGAAAGCAGATAACTATTTGATCTGTGATCATGTAACTGATAAATGAATGCAACTATATTCAAAATAACATCCAGCTTACTAAAACTTGTGCATTTTTGTCTAGTCCATACTACTTCTGACTCTTCTCATTTTTAAATCCTTTTATTTTATTCTTTTTTTCCCCTCACAGAGTAACTAGTTTAGTGACTTGGACAGAGCTATTTATCTATATCGCATTCACCTCACTCAAAACACATGTATTGAGTGCCTATTATCGGTTGAATACCCTTCTAGTCATGGGAACTATAGTAGAAAACTAAACCACTCTTGCCTAGAAACCTGTCCAATGTGTAAGATCCACAAGACCACAGAAAATTGCAGGGTATAACTTGAACAAATGAGTGTAACATGCCTGGAGTATAATTACCTTCTTCCCATTTCTGTAAATGAAGTTTAAAATGTTGAAACACACTGTCAAAACAAAAATTGCACTGAATAAAGTTCAACATTCAAGGAATACTTTTGCAAAAGTGGAAAGGGGACAGAACTCACTTTGAACTCAATTCCACTCAGACAAAAGGTGGGAGGGCATTTAAGCACCTGAGTAAGAAGTACAAAACTACTAGAGGACTTCGTGTGGGGAGGGGGGATTGATGGATGCATGTGCCAGATGCATTCAGTTCTTTATTTGCAAGTTGAGTTTGCAAGTTCTTTATTTTTTTTTTCTTTATTCATTTGAAACAGAGAGAGACAGAGAGAAAAAGAAAGACAGAAAGAGAGAGCTCATGAGCAAGGGAGAGAAGGAGAAGCAGACTACCCGCTGACCTGGGACCCCAACAAGGGGCTATGTCCCAGGACCCAGAGATCATGACCTGAGCTAAAGGCATAGGCTCAACCATCTGAGCCACCCAGACACCCCAATAAATTCTTTCTTTTTGATTAAATAGTTTGTATTTGCTCATTAGTGCTCATCACAGTAGTCTCTTGCTTTCTTACTGAGACAGGCAGATAGGGGTGCTGTTTTCCTTGATGATTACATTTTAAAGGAATGGCTCCCAGGAACTTGTGGACAATACTGGGTTGTAAAACTGGCGGGAGGCTTTTTAGGAGATTTACATCTCAAGGGGGCAGAGAAAGAGTTTACAAGTTTTCTAGAGTAAATTCTCTTAGAAAAAAAGTCAGGGTCTGGAGTCAGGTAGAAGCATTTAAAAGTTAGTCAAACTGAGGGAAACATTGGGGTTCCGTGGTCACTAAACATGCTGGATTGTCAGAAGCACATTTTTTACATACTGTTTCTTCCTTCTTATCTCCACTGTATTATTCAAGGCCCTTGGGCACTTAAATCACACTCTGGTCACTCAAGTGTTAGCAAAGTCTTGTTTAATGTATTTTGTTTAGACTGAAAATTGTTGTTTCCAAAACTAATATAAGCAAAGTTTTCAACCGGGAAATACCATATATTTTTAATAACTAGATTTTTTGCTGCTTTTGAAAAATTGAAAAATCTGCCCTCTTGAGGATTTGTATTTGTAGCCCTTATCTCTTATATAATCTAAGGGAAAATTACAAATTCCATAAGCAAGTCATGGGAAGCCCTGGTGTCTAAAAGACCACTACAACCTTTTCTCTCACTGATCCACTCCACTATGTGGTATACCTGTTGGATATTCTTTAAGTGTTCTTTGGCTTTCTCTAAGCCCAGAACAGTGTGGCCTCCCAATGAAGAAGTTATTTATTTATTTGTTTGTTTGTTTGTTTGTTTGTTTGTTTGTTTGTTTATTTGACAGACAGAGAGAGATCACAAGTAGGCAGAGAGGCAGGGCAGGCTTCCTGCTGAGCAGAGAGCCCAACGCTGGGCTGAATCCCAGGACCCTGAGATCATGACCTTAGCCAAAGGCAGAGGCTATAATCCACTGAGCCACCCAGGCGCCTCATTAAAATATATATATATATATATATATATATATATGATTTTATTATTTATTTATTTGACAGAGAGAAAGAGATCACAAGTAGGCAGAGAGGCAGGCAGAGGAAAACGGGAAAGTGGGCTCCCTGCTGAGCAGAGAGTCCAACATGAGGCTTGATCCGAAGACCCTGAGATCATGACCTAGGCCAAAGGCAGAGGCTTAGCGCACTGAGACACCCAGGTGCCCTCCAGTGAAGAAGTTTTTGATGAAACCTTGTGTTTGCATGAGCCACAGTGAGTTCATCTTATTTAAGTAGACTTACCTATAATCAAGGTATAGTGAGTATTTACTATAGATAACAGATTTCAGAGTGTATTTTAAGAAGCTTGTATATCACATGAACACCAGATCATGCTTATATTTGGAAGGTGTTCTCTTAGCTGCAAAACTATTGAATAATGTATCAATTTCAAATGTCATCATTACATGAAGTTCTCTACTTTTTTCTCTCTCTACACTATTTATTCATTAACAAACATGAAGATATGAAGCTTGATTTTACAATATTGGCAGAGATTATAAGTTATTTGAGATAACTAATTTGACTATTTTATGTGGTTGCATAGGAGTAGACACCTTGGCCAGTATCAAGGGGACAAAATTTAGCAGACAGAACTTTTGGAAAATAAATAGCCCATGTAAACAAAAGGTCTTAGAATTTTAGTTCATTTGCTTTATAACTCTGCTTCCTGAAATAATTAATCAGGCTTATTTACTTTATTCAACTGATAGTATTCAGACATAAGGATAAAAAATAACAACGCTCTTAAATTAGTGAAATATTTCAGTAATGTTGAGTTCAGTCTGCAGGCAACCTTTTATGAGTGAGATCAATAGTTTATAGTAAATTCAGTAGCAATACATAATTATTAAATCAGCCAATCAATAAATTAATACAAACCTTATGAGAGGATTGGAAAACTTATAAGTCAAGGGGAAAAGAAAACTAAAACTATTAGTTGATAAAGCTGTAGTCGTAAAAGATCAGCTTATATTTTTAAATGTTCTCCTTAAAATAAATTATGTACTTTTCTAAAGAATATTATTTTTATTTTACATTTTAATATTCTATATAATAGCATTTTACATCTCTGTATGTAAACCAATGTTGAAGACCCAGAATAATAGATCTTGAACAAATATGCCATAATATTAGGACCAACTGATTTATTTGTGATTTAACACACACAAAAAGTAAGTCTTAAATACAGTCCACTAAATTAAACTGGGACATTTGTAATTCAAATTCACATAGATAATCCTAAATATAAATAATCCTCAGAGTCTTCATATATAGGACAAAATTCTTCTGTAGTGTTTATCTAGTAACCATTTTTAAAGCGGTGTCTGGAAAAATCAATAAAAATAAGATTCACGAAGTTTTTGTAGTTTAATTTTAACACAGAGCTTATAAGATTTAGCTTAATAAAATTGGGAAAACAAGAAAAATTAAGTTTGTAAAATTGACTTTTAAAGAGTAGAGATTTTCTAGAGCCCAGCAGGTATGTGATGGGATTAAGATACTTTCATAGCTAAAAATATGATTCAGAAAACAAAGATGCATTCAACATGAGCTTGGTTGTTATAATTGTCTACAGAATTAAGGTTTAACTAATATTTGTAAATTATACTTTTTAGAAAGGTTATGTAAGTGTCCATGTGTGTGTGCATGTGTGTGCATATGTGTATGTTTGTATGTTTTAACATAAAATACGATGAATAGAAGCTATCCAGAGGTTAATTTCAATTAAGTTGCACTGAGAAGCAAACCACAGAATCATTTCAATAAAATATAATAATAATGCTGGCTTTCTTTTTTTTAAGATTTTATTTATTTATTTGAGAGAGAGAGAGAGAGAGAGAGAAAATGAGAGAGAGGAAGCATGGGGGGGTCAGAGGGAGAAGCAGACTTCCCACTGAGCAGGGAGCCTGATTCAGGACTAGATCCTGGGACTCCAGGATCATGACCTAAGCCAAAGGCAATTGCTTAACCAGTTGAGCCACCCAGGTGCCTCTGATGCTGGCTTTCTAGTACAATGCCCAGTAAGGAAGATTTAAAAGAGAAGCTCTTCTGTTCATTGTCATTCCAATTCCACAGAAGAAATCAATCAAATAAAAATCCTCATCTTCAAAGGTCAAAATATGGGCGTTTCAAGTTTGTAGAAAACATACTGGGATTCTATGGCTGTTATCAATCTTAGCTCTTCAAAATGCAAATGACAGAAACCCATACTGGTTTAAGAAAAAAAGAGCATTTATTAGCTTAAGTAACTCAAATGTTCCAATATGGTTTTAGAGGAACATTCAGATGATCAAGTTCTTTCTGTATATCTTCAATTTAAATCTAGCTGGATCTCCTCACCGTAGGAGTTGACCTCCAGAAATACCAACCTTACATTCTAATTTTTTGGCAACATCAGTAGAAACAGATTGATTACACTTAAAATAGCTCCACCAACAATTCTAGACTAAGTCTCATTGACGTGGGGTTGCATATCCATCCCTGTTAGTCATACTGGGTTTCAGGCTTGCTGTAGTCGTAAATATACACTGTAATAGCAGTTTAACACAACAAAGTGTTATTCGTTGCTCAAGCCATGACTGATGTAGATTAAAGGCTCTTTCTCATCCTTCAGTCATGCCATTTTTAACCTATGATCTTAAAATCTCTATAGCAGGGGAAGAGACAGAGAACACCAAAAAAGCACTCTGAACTGACTTGCCATGAATTCAATCACATGCACTCAACTGAGTGAAGGGGAGCCATATACTTCCCTATATGTCAGAAAGAAGGAAATGAAATAGGGTTTGTTTCTGCCACATGTTTCCTTTCCCGGTCATTTTTCAGAGAGGTTTGGTCCTCTAATGGGCCAGACATATCCACTTCTGAATTTGGAGGCATTAGGGAGATCAACATAGTTCAGTTTCAGTGAGAATTAAGCTGGATGGTTTCACAAAGGAATACAGACTTGCTTTGATATCAAATGAGGGAATAGAGACAAAGATACTGGATTGGCTCAAAAAAACAAACTGCCCAGAAATATAAACAATTGTTCTTTACAAGGTGAAAATAGAGAAATATATACCTTTTCAATTTTACCAAATAATAATTTAGTCAGGTACATTTGTTACTGGTTTTTAAAATCATCCTTATCTTCTTCAAACAAATATATATAAAATTAAATTGATAAGCTAAATCATTGGTTAAAAAATGCAGTGGAAAATATTATGCTTAATGATGCTATATTTCATTAGGTATATAAAAGTAAAATTAGAATTAGATTCCCATATGTTATAGGTAATTTGTAGAGTTAAGGGGATATATAAGTATCTGAGTTACTGATACATACCCGAATCTGTGAAGATAAATTTATTTATTTATGTATTTTTTATTTTTTTAAGATTTTATTTATTTGAGAGACAGAGAGAGCAGGGGAAGAGGAAGAGAGAGAGGGGGAAGCAGACTCTCCATTGAGCGGGGAGTCCCACATGGGGCTCTATCCCAGGACCTTAGGATCATGACCTGAGCTGAAGATCATTAACCAACTGAGCCACCCAGGCTCTCCAATGTGAAGATAAATTTAGACTTTTTCAGGAATAATATATTCACAGAATCCTACAATTAGAAAAAAAGCATAAAATTCATCTAATTCAATAAGAATTTTATATGCAAATGCCTCATTCATGACCCCATGTAGAGTGTATAGAATATGTGGTAAAGGTTGTCATTTTTATATTTAAATTTAAGCCATACACTAATATATTGATAGCTACCACATTTTATTTACAAAACTATTATCAGAGTTTAAAGAAAATTGAGTTTTACCCAAAAGTTTTATTAAGATTAATAGAATGTTCAACTGTAACCTAATAAATGTGTTGTACAGACAGGAATCAGAGGTTCTACATAGCTATTTTATTTCTTGGCATTTTATTTTTCAAATACCAAGTTGAATTGATCTGCTATCTTTATCAGAAAAAGAATTTATCATGTTATGCAAATGAATTTCTAGTCCATCAGAGTCTCACTTAGTTCTTTAAAATACTATACAACAGTCTTAGGTTATAAACATGCGTAACTACATTCTGGATGTACCTAGTGTTATTTATCCCTTTTCCTATGCCTTTGAAGAAATTTTGTGTAAAAATGTGGTAGTAGGGAAATGTAGAGATTGTTTGGGGGATCCTGCTGGCTTTGCTATGAGAAGGCAGCCTGGCTGAGACTGTGTTGCTTTAGTTACAAGGGGACAATACTTATAAAAGCATTTATTTTAAGAGAAGAGCAGAGATTAGCAATGTAAATCTTTTAAGGAGATGCTGTAACCTGGAATATAAAAAGATTATTGAAAGACAATAATGTGGTGTTTTCAACTCTAACAGCACATAATCTGCATGTAGTATGTCCCTAGAGAGAAAGAGGAGGACAAGGGAAGCCATTCTAATTTATATTCATTTACTTGTTCTCTGTGCAGGCAATTACTGAATCCTCGGTTAAGTAAATCAGAAATAAATATGTCTCTTCCCATCAATCCATATGCCATTTGAAAATTTTCAAAGAGTATTCATTGAATTTCCATTTATATTACAGTTCACCCCTGTGAGGTAATTAGTTAACTCAATTAGTTAACCCATTTTCCCTTATCTAAGTAACTCGAAATGACCTTACAGAAATTTATTAAGTGATAAAATCTAACTTCCCATCCACAGAAAACTTAGGCCATAAAACAATAAGTTATATGACACTATGAGAAATAACCCAATTCCAGAAAGGTGGAAATTCTATAGTATAAGTGACCACATTTAAATAATGAATTTAAATAATTGACCCTTGAACAACACAGGTATGACCATGCAGGTCTATATATATAATTTTTCATGAATGTATTTTCTCTTCCTTATGATTTTCTTAATAATATTTGGTTTTCAGAGAGAGAGAGACAGACCAAGAAACAAACCCTTAACTATAGAAAACACAAACTGATGCTTACCAAAGGGGAAATGGAGGGACGGTAATGGGTGAAATAGGTGATGGGGATTAAGGTGTGCACTTGTGATGAGCCCTGGGTCTTGCATGGAAGTGTTGAATCACTATATTGTACACCTCAAACTAATATTACATTGAATGTTAACTAACTGGCATTCAAATAAAAACTTGAAAAAACATTTTTCTTTAGCATATTTTATTGTAAGAATGCAGTATATAATATATATAGCATACACATTATGTTTTAACCGTTTATTTGTAAAAGCTTATCTGTGGGTGTCTGCCTTAGGCTCAGGTCATGATCCCAGCGTCCTAGGACTGAGCCCTGCATCAGGCTCCCTGCTCAGTGGGAAGCCTGCTTCTCCCTCTTCAACTCCCTCTGCTTGTGTTCCCTCTCTCACTGCGTTTCTCTCTCTGTTAAATAAATAAAATTTTTAAGGGTGCCTGGGTGGCTCAGTGGGTTAAAGCCTCTGCCTTGGGTTCAGGTCATGATCTCAGGCTCCCGGGAGGGAGCCCTATGCAGGGCTCCCTCCCAGGAGAGCTCCCATGGAGCTCTCAGCAGGAAGCCTGCTTCCCCCTGTCTCTCTGCCTGCCTCTCTGCCTACTTGTAATCTCTCTCTGTCAAATAAATAAGTAAAATCTTTAATAAATAAATAAAATCTTTTTAAAAAAAGGCTTATCTGTAAAGCTTCCAGTCATCAGTAGTCTATTAGTAGTTAAATTTGGAGAGAGTATAAAGTTAAACACAGATTTTCAACTTCATGGGGGTAAGCACTCCTAACCACCATGTTGTTCAAAGGTGAATTATAATCAGCACAAAAAGATAAACTGAGGGATAGGCTGTAATAAATATAAAAATAGGCCATATTTTGATCTTGATTCAAACATCAAAAACAAACAAAAAAACAGCAAATCTATATTTTTGATACTCTTGAAAAAAAGAATACAGACTATAATTACATAGTATGAATTATTTTTAAACTCTTTGGTGTGCTAATAGTATTATAGTGAAATCCTCATCCACTTGTGATATACAGTAATGTGTTTATAGGGGAAGAAAAAGTGTGATTAGTCTCTCCTCTTAGGGCTGAAGATGAAGTTGGTAGAGACTGTGACTTGAGTGAATTTCCTTACAATTTTTATGATGATGGCC
>JAPYYJ010002660.1:0-12496 GCA_028533885.1 Nasua narica | reverse complement strand
ATAGATTCCTTTCTCACATTGAGGTCTTTGATCCATTTTGAGTCTATTTTTGTGTGTGGTGTAAGGAAATGGTCCAGTCTCATTCTTCTGCATGTGGCTGTCCAATTTTCCCAACACCATTTGTTGAAGAGACTATCTTTTTTTTCCATTGGACATTCTTTCCTGCTTTGCCAAAGATTAGTTGACCATAGAGTTGAGGGTTCATTTCTGGGTTTTCTATTCTGTTCCATTGATCTATGTGTCTGTTTTTGTGCCAGTACCACACTGTCTTGATGATTACCGCTTTGTAATAGAGCTTGAAGTCTGGAATTGTGATGCCGCCGACTTTGGTTTTCTTTTTCAACATTCTCTGGCTATTCGTGGTCTTTTCTGGTTCCTCATAAATTTTAGGATTATTTGTTCCATTTCCTTGAAATAAATTGATGGTATTTTGATAGGGATTGCATTAAATGTATAAATTGCTTTACCACCTAAAGCTAATCTTAATCAACTTTGTATTTTTGTGAAAACCTAAAATTGGGGGGAAATTATCTCTATATCTAGAAAATTTACATAAAAAATTTAGATTCTATCTAAAAACACAGAATTTGAGGAAAATACTTTTTTGAAACTTTAATAAATATGCTCAGGTTATAAATAATTTTTATAGCTCTCATGTTTATCCAATTGTGAAATAATACTTGGTTTTCATTCAATGTCAGAAGAAAGTTGCACTTATTGTTGTCCAATATATACTTTGAGGCTCAGTCCAGAAACTTATCAATAGAAACTTGAACCTTAACAGCATTGCTGTCATTTTCTCCCCAAATTTTTAAATTATATTTCAGGTACTGATTATTTTTTATTTTTTTATTTTTTTTAAAGATTTTATTTATTTATTTGAGGAGAGAGATCACAAGTAGACAGGAGAGAGATTGCAAGTAGACAGAGAGGCAGGCAGAGAGAGAGGGGGAAGCAGGCTCCCCGCTGAGCAGAGAGCCCGATGTGGGGCTCTATCCCAGGACCCTGAGATCATGACCTGAGCCAAAGGAAGAGGCTTTAACCCACTGAGCCACCCAGGTGCCCCATCAGGTACTGATTACTTTAAAATCAATTGATTACTTTTTCACTGAGTAAAGACTCAATTTGTTATTAGGATTAAAGCTCAGCCTTTTTAATATTGAGATCAATACTTCTTATAATAATATTGAACTACATTTAAGTACTAATATCCCTCTGGTCAATAATTTTAATCTTAGTCCTATTTTAATGCAGAAGTCTGTGTCAAAAGAAGGAAATCAATTGCACAAATCTATCTAAATTCTTTCACTTGAACATACATAGTTCAAATATAACTAGCCAGAGAAATTGAAAACAATATGTTTTTAGTTATTAAAGGCTTGAAATGAAATATCACTCCTATCATTTGGTTTATTTCCTAATTCTTAGATTGAAAAGAATAAAGAGACTTTATTACTTCCTTAGTCCACCTAAAGGGAATCCTTTGTGCCCAAACCAATTGGCACGAGATGAAAGCATGTTGAGAGAGTGGATGGATGTTTCAGCAGACAGCTTTCATGGCTGCAAGAACTCTGCTCTAGCCCTCTGCCTTCCAACTTCTGAATCTAATCATGACTCTCAGGCACTAAATCCATCTCCTGCAGTTTTAAAGATGGAGAACCACATATATAATTGATAGCTTAACAACAGATGCAGATCTCACAAACAGGTCCATCAGATGAAGACCATTTCTGAGATTTACTCAACTAGCAATTTATTGGATTTAGATGTCTCCCCTTGTTGATGGGTTTCTGAGATTGGAGGGACTGTTTAGGATTCAAAATTTAATCACTTTAAATTATGAGACAAGAAGAAAAATCTTGAGACAAGAAAACAAAAGAGAAGAATAAAAACTCTCTTGAATTATTCAGTGAGAGCTAAGAGTTTTATATTCAAAAGACAACTATGAATAAAATTAAACATAGTATTACAAAAATTATAAGCTTTACATATATGGATTTTCCTAAATGACAAACAGCTAATTAAATGGGAATACACCCAAGTCATGATTTTAGAAACTTTTACAGTCATCTAATAACAAAAGAAAAGATGAATGTAGAAATTAAAATATATGGGATTGTGGCAAATAATACTTTTCACAGATAAATAATCTTCAGAGTGAAAAATTTAGAAAAATTGATCCTTATATGTGGCACTTGGAAAAAGTTATAAATATTCTTAAAGGGATAACATTCTTCCTAATTAAGTAAGAAAAAAATCAAAGCATCTTATAACACGCAAATACTCAAAAGGTAATGGAGATTTTTAACATGGCATAAGTATTTTATGTTTTTGCATGTGAATACATATAACTTTTCTTTCAGTAAAGATTTATTAAAATGCTACTTATTTTAGTACTCCTGATAAATTAAGAAATTTACCTTTAGGGTTAGTCATGGCTATAGATAATTGCTATTCTTTAGGCTTTCTTCAGAACACTTCATTTTTACTATTGTATCCTCAGATGAAGATTAGATAAACTGTTCTGAAATTCTAGAATACATTTATTAATTCTCAAATATATAATATAATGTTGACATTTTTTTAAAATAAAAATACAGGGAAATACACAAGTTAATTAGGAAAAAAATGTTTGTTTAAAAGCCAAACTCATATAAAACTTGAAATATCTGAAATATTTTCTTAATATCACTATAGTTTATCTTACTAAACATCATCTGTAATTTAAATCCAGTTATATAAACATATGCTAAATCTGCTTTCCAAAAACCCAGAACAATGAAAAGAAATTGAGATGTATAGCTAAGACATTTTCTTTTATAAATGCATTTGTAAAGAGCCTATTGTGTTTACAAAATTAAATAAAATGGTTCAGTACATAAGTTTGTTAGTCTTCACAACATTTAAAGTCATAAGAAAGGTGAAAACTATTGATTCAGTGACATAAAGACACATAGATTGGTTAGAAAATAAAAAATAAACAATGTTTGTAGAAACAAACAAATTTTGTTTATTTATTTGTAGAAAATAAAAATAAACAATGTTGTATGTTTTTAGGCTTTGTTCTCTTTCAAATTGAAGTGGAAACTCAGATTAAGCTAGAATTTTTTTTTAAGTTTTTATTTAAAGTCCAGTTAGTTAACATGCAGTGTAATATTAGTTTCAGGTATACATTATAGTGATTCAACACTTTGATACATCACCCAGTGTTCATCATAACTGCACTTCTTAATCCCCACCACCTACTTCACCCATCCTTCACGCATATCCCCTCTGGAAACATCAGTTTATTCTCTATAGTTAAGAGTCTGTTTCTTGGTTTGTATCTCTCTTTATTTTCCCCCATTTGCTCATTTGTTTTGTTTCTTAAGTTCCACATATGAGTGAAATCATATGGTATTTGTCTTTCTCTGACTGATTTATTTCACTTAGCACAATACTCTCTAGCTCCATTAGTGTTGCTGCACATGGCAAGATTTCATTCTTATGGCTGAGTGGTATTGCATTATATATATATCTCTCATCTTCTTTACCCATTCATCAGTTGATGGACACTCTGGCTATTTCCATACTTCGGCTATTGTAAATAATGCTGCTATAAGCATCAGGGTGCATGTATCCCTTCAAATTAGTATTTTTGTGTTCTTTAGGTAAATACCTAGTAGTGCAATTGCTGGATAGTAGGGTACTTCTATTTTTAACTTTTTGAGGAGCCTCTATACTGTTTTCCAGAGTCACTGCACCAGTCTGCATTGCCATCAACAGTGCGAGAGGGTTCCCCTTTCTCCACATCTTTGTCAACACCTGTTGTTTCTTGTGTTTTTTACTATACCCATTCTGGCAGATGTAAGGTGATATCTCATTGTGGTTTTGATTTGCATTTCCTTATGATCAGTGATGTTGAGCATCTTTTCATGTATCTGTTAGCCTTTGGATGGTTTCTTTGGAGAAATGTCTCTTCATGTCTTCTGCCCATTTTTAAATTAGATTATCTATTTTTGGGGTGTTGAGTTGTGTCAGTTATTTATATATTTTGGACACTAACTCTTTATCAAATAATCATTTGCAAATATCTTCTCTGTGGTTTGCCTTTTAGTTTTGTTGATTGTTTCCTTTGCTGTCCAGAAGCTTTATATTTTTGTAATACAGTAAAAAAAATTTACCATGATCAAGTGGGATTTATTCCGGTGACTACAAGGGTGGTTCAATATTTGCAAATCAATCAACATGATATACCACATTAATAAAAGAAAGGATAAGAGCCATATGATCATTTTAATGGATGCAGGAAAAGTATTTGGAAATACTTAATATTTCCAATATTAATATAAAATTAATATTTGCAGGAAAAGTACAACATCCATTCATGATAAAAAGCCCTCAATAAAGTAGGGATAGATGGAACATACCTCAAACATCATAAAGGCCATATTTGAAAAACCCACAGCTAATATCATCCTCAATGAGGAAAAATTGAGAGCTTTTTCTCTACAGTCAGAAACAAGACAGGGATGTCCACTCTTACTACTTTCAATGTAGTGCTGGAAGTCCTAGACACAGCAAGCAGACAATACAAAGAAATAAAAGGCATCCAAATAGGCAAGAAAGAAGTAAAACTTCCACTATTTGCAGATTACATGGTACTCTACATAGAAAACCCAGACTCCACCAAAAAAATTGCTAAAACTGATACATGAATCAACTAAAATTTACTTAAGGAGAATAAGTAAATACTCTCAAGCTATGAACATGTGTGCAACTATGAAATGGAGTGTATGGCATAGAGGATTAGATAGGAAACTGTACATAATTCCAGCCCAGGGCTAAATGAACTGCTGGATCTTCAATCTTTAAGGAAGTTAACAACACATGTCGGTGGTCAGTTACACAAAAATGCAGGTGTGTCTCTGGGAGCCTCACCAATTACGTACGTTAAGGACTGACTGTAACATTCCCCTCACTTAAAGATGCAGTGGTCTTTAGGGACACCCATGCATTGTCAGAGCAGAATGTAATAATATACAGAACGGAAATCAAAGCTTACCCAGGCCCAAAGATATAAACAAAGACAGAGAGCAAGGACAAAGCATTTCTGAAGTAGGCTTGGTTGTGTAAGGAAAGCAAACATAGGGCAGATGGATGAAAGAGAAGCAAAGACTTTTTGACTGTTCCTTTTTTACCCTCAAGCTTCTGTTACCTGGTAGAATCTTAATGCACTGGCTCCTTCCCCTTGGCACAATGCCAGAAGTAGACTCACAGTGCAGTTGAATTAATGGTGAACGTGAATAAGAGAACACTAGAGCATAAAAGTCTTCATTATATAAATGGTCAAATGGAGGTACCAGTGTGTAGGTAAGATCAGAGTTGTCATAGCAATAGAACATTCACTAAAAACTGGACCACATATAAAATTAACCACCTCTCAATAATTTTTCCTGTCACTTAATGTTGAAATATACCCTCACTTTCCAAATAATTTATGCATAGGTCATTCTCTATCTGATTTGATGAAACTGAAGAAATGGAACGGGGGTTGGGAGGGTGGGCTATGGATACTAATGGAAAACAGCTACATGATGAAATTGCAAACACCTGAAAAAGTTTTGGGATATCTTAAAATTTGTCTAAATGGTCCCAGAAAACAAATTATACCACACAGATTTTGACAAATAAGATCTGATGATGAAACCAGCTAAAAATTGGAGTAGAAAAAATGAATTTAAATAAGGATATTCTTTTGAAAGAAGGTAGTTTGTCAAAAATTTTAAGGGATTTCACTGATAAAATTGGGAAATAATTTTGTAATATCAAATCGATATCAATTTATAAAAATCAACTATTTGAGTTTACCATTGTCATTATATTGTCATAAAATTTGTCAAAGAAATACTACCCCAAAAATATATTCTTAGTTTATTATTTGTGTTAAAGATAAGTACCTAGTTACAATTTTGACTTTATTTTTATTAAAAACTGTCTTAATTCATAGTTGTTGAGGTTTTTTATTTTAAATATAAAGTACCAATAATTAAAAGAATTTTTCATCTGCTTATTTTCCGGGTTTTTTTGTTTGTTTGTTCATTTGTTTTAAAACTATCTCTTTCACTCTCTCTCTTTAGGTCAACTTGGATTTTCTTAGTGGCTTTTATTCTGATATCAATTACTGGACAAGAAGAAACTTCCTGTATTTTTTTTTTTTTAATTTTCACTGGTAGGAACTTAATTACAATTAAGGTAGTTTTGCTTATATTTATTTGGAATGGGAGTGTGGGACATTCATTCATCTATATGTATCCATATGTATCCATCCTCCTGACATTTTTTTTTTTTAACTAACATCACTTATCATTTGGCAGCTTGTTAGAAATGCAGAGTATCAGGAACCATCCCACACCTATAAACCCAGATTTTACACTTTAAATATATCCTTAAATGATTCATGTATGCGCTGAAGTTAAGACACTCTAGACCAGTAGTTCTTAATCCAGTCTGCATGCAAGGCAAGTCAGAATTCTTGTTAGAGGTGGCCATTAGTAATTTTTATCAACTGTTAAGGTGATTCTGATATATAGCCAGGGTGTGAACCCACTGCACATAAACCCCTTGAGGGCAAGACCATGTGTTAGTTAACTTTATGACTTTCTCAAGGGCCCAATAAAATGTCTTGGCTTATATTAATGGGTCTTTGTCATACCCAGGATGGCATTTCCTATCCTCCAAAGATATGATTTAATACAACATGAATTACAAGTGGTTGACTGAATTTTGGGATTTCAATTCTGAAATGCCTCCCTCAGTTATGTTCTAAGGCAGATGCTATAATAGAAATACAAACCCCGGTGACCATAAATAAAGCACACTGACCTTGAGTTAAAGCTGACAGTGGCCTTTTCTTTATGAAAATAATAGCTTTTGTCACTCACCTTATGAGGTGAAATCAAGCAAATAAATAACCAAGAATTCTGCAAATATAAAATGCTTTTTATGTAAGAACAAAACTACTACCTCACCAGTATTGTTCCACAAAACAAAGTATATTCTGAATACAGAAAATAGAAAATAAAATTTATAAAACTATGTATTTGCAAGGGCCTAAAGTTCGATTCTCTTTGTCCTTAATTCATATGTGTTTCTCATTCTTTAGAATACTTTCAATAAGCACAGTAAAAGTCACATGTAGTTCTTTGTTTCTTGTCTCAGTAACCTTTTTTTTTTTAAGATTTTATTTATTTATTTTTTTTTTAAAATATTTTATTTATTTATTTGACAGAGAGAGAGATCACAAGTAGACAGAGAGGCAGGCAGAGAGAGAGGGGGAAGCAGGCTCCCCGCCGAGCAGAGAGCCCCATGCGGGGCCCGATCCCAGGACCCTGAGATCATGACCTGAGCCGAAGGCAGAGGCTTAACCCACTGAGCCACCCAGGTGCCCCTATTTTATTTATTTTAAGAGAGAGAACACAAGCAGGCAGAGAGGCAGGCAGAGGCAGAGAGAGGAGCAGGCTCCCTGCCGAGCAAGGAGCCCGATATGGGACTCAATCCCAGGACACCGGGATCATGGCCTGAGCCGAAGGCAGCTGCTTAACCAACTGAGCCACCCAGGCGTCCCTCAGTAACCTTTTTTTTTTTTTTTTTAATTTGGTTATTACCCAAATCTTTCATTTTTTTTTCCAAATTTGTTTATTTTAATTTTTCAGTGTTACAAGATTGATTGTTCATGCACCACACCCAGTGCTCCATGCAGTAACCTTTTTGACTAAGGTAAATAAAATATTAATAGATGAGAGTTTTCACAAATCACTTAGGAAGAATGCATTGATTTTTAATTCATATAAGTATTCATTGGGAAAAAAATGCTCAGGGTGAAACTAGTTACCTCTGTAATGTCACTGTGCTATATAACATACAAATTAATTCATATCATCTTATATTACCCTGGTAGCTATTTCTTTGTAAGTAATTGTATATATAGCTAGCAAGATAACATGGACTTAACAGAAACTATTTGTAAAAATATCTTCTGAAATCTTTCCTACCTAAAAATGTAGTCTCTCCTTTGTAAAAATTTAGAAAATAATTAATACAGAAACACCTAGGGCTGCCTTGCTGATACGATTTATGCTTTGCGATCACAAAATATTATATCCAGTCAACTGAATTTTAAGCAGCTGAATGCTAGTCAGAAAATTTTATCCCACTTAGGAATAAGTTCACAGTGACAGAATATATTTCCCTGGTGAGTCCAGACATTGTCAGTGAGGAAAGGCTTTTAGATGCTCCCAGTCTGGGCTTGAATCTCTAAAGAAAAAAGCACTTACTAAAACTATTATCTGAGTCACTTAAGATATATAGCCCTGACTTCCACTACTTTCTCTATTTTTCACTTCAAATATGAACAAATGAGAGCTATTCCTCTCCCAGAAAATCTGGGGATGTCTCTTAAAGGTGGGGAAAAGTTGGAAGAGAAAAAGAAAATCAACGATAACTCCATTTTTATTTGGGGGTGTGTATTTTCCATTCTGATTTTTAAATATCTGTTCTCACTTAAAATACTCACTGAAAATCAAGTAAAAAAAATTTCCCATACTGTTCATTCCATAAGGAAATCCTGAAATTTGACGGAGATCAGAGAATGAACCCTTGATGGAGATAAGAGAAAGAAACCCACAAACCCTCATTTGTGTTTCTTTCCAGATAAACACTTTTCCAGTGGTTTGTGGAAGAAAACTGATCTTCCATCGAGTAGACCCGAAGTGCCTGAAACAAAATGGATATTTATGGATAAACCTCTTAGGGCTACAGATTCATCATTTTGCTTTGTTTCTCTGAGAAGCTCAGGAGAGTTTTGTGATTTACTAGCTGGGGAGTAATTTATTTATTGCTGACAGCCAGGCTCTGAACAAGGAACTAGAACAAATAACAATGTAGAATGGCACTAAATAAAGATTACCGGAATATTATGTCTTCCCTTATGATATTTGGGGCCGAATAGTCAAATGTTGATTGGAATTAACATTTTATATGAGAATGTCAGGCCAATGACCCTGGATCTTCAGGGTATTCCTAAAGATTCTTCTATCATTTGACTTTCACAGAAGAAAAGAGAAAGCATGATATTAGATGACTTAGTTCTAAAGCTGTGATAACTGACAGGAGGTAAATGACTTTATTGGAAGATTGGAAAATATCAAGAATTTTGACACAGTTAGAGAACAAGGCAGGCTCTATTTTCCCAAAATAAAGGCTAGGTAAGTACAGATAATCATATTAGCATAAGAAAAGACAAAAACCTGAAGTTACAATATTAAGCCCTACCTCCTGAGCCACACTGAGGCACAGTTTAATATACTGCCTTTGCACTGGCTAACCTGTAAAAAGGTCCAGGCTTGATTCCAAGATGACCCTGGGGTTGTTTTGGCAGGAAGCCCTCAATCAAAACATCTGGTATGTGGAGACACCAGGTGAGAAACTATTTTTGATAAGATGAAATAACATCAAAATGAAAGTCAATTGTTTGATATAAGGGACTTCTTTTTGTGTTGCTTATTCACATAGTCATAGGCTTGTTTTTGTTTTTTCTGTATCCAATGTAATGGCCTTTATTTTCTCAAAGAATGGCTGTAACTCAAAAGGAAATCCGCTCTACTCTTTTCCCATTAGTTTCACCTAAGAGTATATAACTTATGTAAAAAATATGGAAGATTTTGTTCAATCAACTGTTTCCTTCTAATGGGATATCAATAACCATTTTTGTTGATATCTTATATTCCTTTTTCTCCACAGGGCCTTTTATTTTGGAAGGTTATTAAGTCAAATTTATTATGCAAATTTTGCAATATTTAAAATAATTATTTGAGTAATTTCTATGCTGAAATGTCTTTATTCACACATAATGTAGTTTTGACTATCTGTATTGGTTTGATTTCTCAAAGTTCTTTATTTTATTTTTTAGACTTTATTGATGAATAATTGACAGATACATTATTTAATGTGTGCAACGTCGTGATTTGATATTCATATACCAAAGGGCATTTTGAATTTAAGATTTATGGTCTTAAAAACAAGTAGGTAGAAAATGCTTACAATTGATTTCTGATTTCATATGTACAGGTACGGTTTAGTAAATCTGATTTCATTTCCAAATCTTCATCTATACATTGTGAAATCTTAAAAGTACTCAAGTTCACTGATCTTTATTTCCTTCAGTTGCTATGTCACAAATCTTTTTTTTTAACCATATTAAGAATTATTCTTCTAAGATATTATTTTATGGTCACATACAATTGTATACATCTTGCCCTATCATATTAAATTTATTCCTTACTGTTGGGCATGTAGCTCATTTCCCCCCTTATTTAAAAATATTATAAGAAATATTATTGTCCATTCATCTTAAGAATGCATATTATTTTATTTTCTTCAGGTAAGTTTCTAGAAGCAGTATTTCAGGATCAATGTAAATGGAAAAGTTGTGTTCTTTTTTCTATTTATAGAGGCAATTTTTAATAAAATATGCATAAATTTAAATGTTTTGGTTCTAGTTGCTCAGCTATAGGCAACTTCTCAAAGATTTTTTAATTGGAGAAGATAATATATGTATCTTTTTCGTCATCCCAGGTATATTATGATATGTGAAGAATATATGTATCATTTCTTCCCCTCTACCATCCTTCTCTTCTTAATAACTTTACTTTTTTAGTTCTTTACACTTTTATAACACAGATCTTACTTATAATAATATGTTACAAATATTGTAAGTTGAAAATGCACTTAATACACCTAACCTACAGAACATCATACCTTAAACAGGTTTGGACCACGTACATTAGCCTATAGTTCAGCAAAATCTTTTAACACAAAGCCTATTTTATACAGTATTGAATGTCTTGTAATTTGTTGAATACTATATTGAAAGTGAAAACAGAATGGTTTCATGGGTAATCATGTGTTTCAGCCGTATACTGTCCTGATTTCATAACTAACTGGGAACTATGCCTCGCTGCTGCTATCCAGCAACATAAGGGACTATCAAACTACGTATTGCTAACCTGGAAAAAGATCAGAATTCACAGGTACAGTTTCTACTAAATGCATATTGCTTTGCACCATGGTAAATTGAAAAATCATAAGTTTAACCATCATAAGTCAGGGACCATCTGTATTTTTTAATATTTATTGAATATTGAATAATTCATTTTAATTATTGAGTATCTACAATATTTACAATTATTTAGAAGTTCACAAAAATGAGTAACACTTGCCTTAAAATTGCTACTTGATTGATATATGAGAAAAATTGTTGTATGGCCTGAATGTTTGTGTTTCCTCAAAATTCATATGTTTAAATTCTAACCCCCAATTTTTTTACCCAAATATGTTTATTTTATTTTTTCATTGTTACAAGATTAATTGTTCATGCATCACACTCAGTGCTCCATGCAGTACGTGCCCTCCTCAATACCCACCACCAGGCTCGCCCAACCCCCCACCCCCACCCCTTCAAAACCCTCAGTTTATTGCTCAGAGTCCACAGTCTCTCATGGTTCATCGCCCCCTCTGTTTTCCCCCCATTCACCCTTCCCTTCCTTCTCACAGTGTCCTCCGTGTTTTTCCTTATGTTCCACACGTAAATGGGACCATAAGATAATTGATTCTCTCTGCTTGACTTATTTCACTCCACATGATCTCTTCCAGTCCCATCCATTCTAACCCCCAATTTTATGGTATTAAGAACTGGGGCCTTTGGGAGATAATTAGATAATGAGCATGGAGCCCTCATGAGTAGAATTCATGCAAAAAGAGACTCCAGAGAGTTCTCTGGCCCTCTTTCTGCCGTGTGAGGATACAATGAGAAAATGACTGTGAAAGAGTGCTCTTACCAGAACTCCATGATGCTGGCACCCTGATCTTGGACTTCAGCCTTCAAAATTGTGAATACTGGCACAAAAACAGACACGTAGATCTGAACAGAATAGAGAACCCAGAAATGGACCCTCAACTCTATGGTCAACTAATCTTTGGCAAAGCAGGAAAGAATGTCCAATGGAAAAAAAAGATAGTCTCTTCAACAAATGGTGTTGGGAAAATTGGACAGCCACATGCAGAAGAATGAAACTGGACCATTTCCTTACACCACACACAAAAATAGACTCAAAATGGATCAAAGACCTCAATGTGAGAAAGGAATCCATCAAAATCCTGGAGGAGAACACAGGCAGAAACCTCTTCAACCTCAACCACAGCAACTTCTTCCAAGAAACATCACCAAAGGGAAAGGAAGCAAGGGCAAAAATGAACTATTGGGACTTCATCAAAATCAAAACCTTTTGCACAGCCAAGAAAAAAGTCAACAAAACCAAAAGACACCTGACAGAATGGGAGAAGATATTTGTAAATGACATATCAGATAAAGGGCTAGTATCCAAGACCTATAAAGAACTTCTCAAACTCAACACCCAAAGAACAAATAATCCAATCAAGAAATGGGCAGAAGACATGA
>JAPYYJ010002659.1:0-12496 GCA_028533885.1 Nasua narica | reverse complement strand
GATGTGGTACATCTATACAATGGAATATTATGCCTCCATCAGAAAGGATGAATATCCAACTTTTGTATCAACATGGACAGGACTAGAAGAGATTATGCGGAGTGAAATAAGTCAAGCGGAGAGAGTCAATTATCTTATGGTCTCACTTACGTGTGGAGTATAAAGAAAATCATGGAGGGCATCGTGAGAAGGAAGGGAACGGCGAATGGGGGGAAATCGGAGGGGGTGATGAACCATGAAAGACTGTGGATCCTTTTCCTAATTTCTTTACCTTGCCTTTTCTTATTGTTTGCAATTTCCTATGGTAAGGAAGAAAGTAGAATTCACTCAAGAAAACAAGACGTGAATAATCTGATTTTTTCTTCACCCTCGCCGAGGCCTGGTCTGCTGAACTGCAGGAATGTTATTGTCTATGAAGTAGAAATAATGGTCTTTCAAAGTTAATGATTATGTTGGACTGAGCCCTTTGTGACCACGGCACTCTGGGCTGTATGTGGCACGTAGAAGGTGTTCTCGTGTCTTAGGGGCATTTTTCTTCTGCTCTATTATCTGTATGAAGTAGTTAAGTGGCATTTTCTTAGAATGTTTTCTTTTTTTTTTTCTTTTTTTGGTTCTACCTGTTTTTTTTTTAATTAATTTTATTTTTTCAATGTTCCAAGATTCATTGTTCTTGTACCACAGCCGGTGCTCCATGCAATACTTGCCCTCCTCAATACCCACCACCAGGCTCAGCCAACCCCCACCCCTTCCCTCCAAAACCCTCAGTTTGTTGCTCAGAGTCCACAGTCTCTCCTGGTTCCTCTCTCCCTCTGATTTCCCCCAACTCACTCTTCCTTTCCTTCTCCCAGTGTCCTCTACGTTTTTCCTTATGCGCCATATGTAAGTGAAACCATATGATAATTTCAATGGAAAACTTGTACAGTATGAATGCTCCAAGATCCATGTCACTCTAAAAGTAATTTCTGGTTCTTATTTGATAAAAAGTACAGCTCTGTAGCACTTTACGGCCAATGTTTAATTTCTGAAATTAACAAAGAAAAAAAAAAATCCCCCAGTATTTGGAAACCAACGCACTTCTAAATAACCCGTTGGTTTAAGAAATCACAAGAAATGAAAAAAAAAATACTTGGAATTAAAAGAACTTAAAACATCAAAAATTGGGGGGAGGGAAAGCAATATTTGGAGAGAATTTAATAACATTAATGCTTATTTTAGAAAATAAAAAATATCTAAAATCAATAATCTAAGTGTCCACTTTAGGGAGCTAGGAAAAGAAGCAGTTGAAGCCCAAAGCAATCAGAAGAAAAGAAATAATAGAAATTAGAGCAGAAATCAATAAAACTGAAAACAATAAAGAAAATTATCAAAGCCAAAAACTTGAAAATATCAGTAAAATTGAGAAAGCTTTAATTTTAACATTTTATTTATTTGACAGATAACAAGTAGGCAGAGAGACGGGCAGGGTGGGGGTAGGCTCCCTGCTGAGCAGAGAGCCCGATATGGGGCTCAATCCCAGGACCCTGAGACCATGACCCGAGCCAAAGGCAGAGGCTTTAACCCACTGAGCCACCCAGGCGTCCCTTGATAAAGGTTTTCAATCAAAATTGATAAAGCCAAGCTAAGAAAAAAAAATACAAATTTGTAATATCAGTAATGAAACTTCTTTATCACTAATGATTAAAAATGTAACAAAGGAACACTTTTAACACCTCTGTGCTTACAATTTTTCTTTGCATAACATGTACATTTATGTAAGCACATAGATTTACATATGTGTATACATATTTACAAAAGGGAGAGAGAACACACGATGAAACAAATGAGCAAAATGTTAATAGTAGGTGGATCTGGGTAAAAAGTAGGTGTTCTGTGTCCAATTTAGATTCTTGCAACTTTTCTGTATATTGAAATTATTTTCAAATAATTTTTTTGAAAATTTTATGTTCTTAGATTAACAACTTTTGGGGTCTTGTTACATAAACTTAGGCTGACTTCTCTCTTTTTGATCTTCAACAAACATCCTGAAAGAGGGATCAACACCCCCTACCTCATTTCCCTGCCTTCACTTCCTACCTCCACCCAGCAGGACTGTCCTCTGCCCACATGTGTTTACAATTCTATAACTTAGATGAAATGGACCATTCATTGAAGGACACAAATTACAAAAACTCTCACAGAAAAAATAGGTAGTCTCAATTTCTTACACAATTAGAGAAATTGAAGCAATATTAAGTAACATTTCAAAAGAGAGAAAGCATCAGACCAAGGTGGTTTCACTGGTGAGTCCTGCCAAACATTTAAGGGAGAAATACCAATTCTCCACAATCTCTTCCAGAAAATAGAAGCAGAGGAAGCAATTTTTGACTCATTTTATGAGGCCAACAATACCCTAATACCGAAACTAGATAAAAATTATAAGGAGAAACCATAGAGCAGTATCTCTCATGAGCATGGATGCAAATTGAATCCAACAGTCCCACAACGAAGTGGGACTTATTCCAGCTATGTTAGGCTGATTCAACTTTTTAATTAGTATAATCCACCAACATTAATAGGCTAAAGAATAAAAATCAGATAACCGTATCAATTGATGGTGAAAAAGCCTTTGACAAAAATCCAGTACCTGTTCATGATAAAAATCCAGCAAACTGGTAATAGAGGGGAATTTGCTAACTTGGTGAAGAACATACATGAAAACCTACAGCCCAATACCCATTCATGATAAAAAGTCTTGGTAAACTGGGAACAGAGGAGAATATCTTCAACTTGATAAAGAATATCTATCTATCATCTATCTATCATCTATCTATCTATCGTCTATCTATCGTCTATCTATCGTCTATCTATCGTCTATCTATCGTCTATCTATCGTCTATCTATCGTCTATCTATCGTCTATCTATCGTCTATCTATCGTCTATCGTCTATCTATCGTCTATCTATCGTCTATCTATCGTCTATCTATCTATCGTCTATCTATCTATCGTCTATCTATCTATCGTCTACCTATCTATCGTCTACCTATCTATCGTCTACCTATCTATCGTCTACCTATCTATCGTCTACCTATCTATCGTCTACCTATCTATCGTCTACCTATCTATCGTCTACCTATCTATCGTCTATCTATCGTCTATCTATCTATCGTCTATCTATCGTCTGTCCATCCGTCTGTCCATCCGTCTGTCTATCCGTCTATCCATCTATCGTCTATCCATCGTCTATCTATCAATCTATCTCCCGTCTCCCGTCTCTCCTATCAATCTATTTAAAAAACCCCTAAAGTTAACATCAAATGAAAAACTTGAAAACTTTCCCACTAAAACAGGAACAAGGCAAAGATACCTTCTGTCATCACTCCTTTTAACCAGTACACTGGTGGTTCTAGTTAGTGTAATGAGACAACACGAGGAAATAAAAGATAGATTGAAAAGGAAGAAATAAACGTGTCATTGTCTGGGACACCTGGGTGGCTCAGTAAGTTAAGTGTTTGCCTTCATTTGGGTCATGATCCTGGGGTCCTGGAATCCAGTCCCACATTGGGCTCCTTGCTCAGTGGGGAGCCTGCTTCTCCCTCTGCCCGTCACTTACCTTGCTTGTGTGCATTTACTCTCTCTGACAAATAAATAAATAAAAATCTTAGAAAAAAGTACTGCATATTGGGGAAAAAAATGTCATTGTCTACAGGTGATGTGACTGTCTACATAGAAAATCCAAAAGAATGAACAAGAACAAAATCCTGCAACTAATAAGCAATTATGGCAAAGTTACAGGACGCAAGGTTAAAAAATCAATTGCTTTCCTGTACACCTGAGCTGTACAAGTAGAATTTGAAATCAAAACACATTACCATTTACAGTAGTACTGCCCAAAATGAAATATTGAGGTATAAATCTAAAAGATGTATAAGATCTATATGAAGAAAATCACAACTGATGTACCTCAGGGGTGCCTGGGTGGATCCATTAGTTAAACATCCAACTCTTGATCTCAGCTCAGGTCTTGATCTCAGGGTTGTGAGTTCAAGCCCCGCACTTAAAGAATGAGCAGACAAAAAACTGGTGCATACCCTAAGTAAATGAAGAGATTCTGCGTATCACAGATAGGAAGTCTCAGTATTGTCAAGATGTCAGTTCTTCCCAACTTGCCTCTTATACTGTTGGAAGGAATGCACACTGGCATAACCACTTTGGGAAACAGTATGGAGGTTGCTCACAAAGTTACAAATAGAACCACACTACAACCCAGCAACTGCACTACTAGGTATTTACCCAAAGGATACAAAAATAGTGATTTAAAGGGGCACACGCACCCTGATGTTTTTAGCAGCAATGTCCACAATAGCCAAACCAGGGAAAGAGTTTAGATGTCCATCAACAGTTGAATGGATACAAATGTGTATATATATGATGGAATATAACTCAGTCATCAAAAAGAATGAAATCTTGCCATTTGTAATGTGGATGGAACTAGGATATATTCTAAGCAAAATAAGTCAGAGAAAGACATACCATATTATTTTCACTCATGTGGAATTCAAGAAACAAAACAGATGAACACAGGGGAAAGGAAGGAAAAATAAGATAAAAACAGAGGGGGAGACAAAACATAAGAGACTCTTAGCTATAGGAAACAAACCGAAGGTTGCTGGAGAGGAAGTGGGTGGGGAGATGGGGTAACTGGGTAATGGACATTAGGGAGGGCACTTAAAGAAATGAGCACTGGGTGTTATAGGCAACTGATGAATTACTAAATTCTACCCTGAAATTAATAATAAACTACATATCAACTAACCTGAATTTAAATAAAACAAAAAAAGATCTCAGTTCTTCCCAACCCAATCTATAGAGTCCATGCAATTCAATCAGAATCCCAGCAAGTTATATTGTAGATATCAACAATCTGAAGTTTATATGGGAAAAGACAAAAGACCCAGAATAGCCAACACAAGATTGAAGAAGAATGAAGCCAGAGGACTGACATCCCCTGACTTCAAGACTTAATACAAATCTACAGTAATCAAGACAGTGTGGTGTTGGTGAAATCATAGACGGGTAGATAACGGAACAGAATAGAGTGCCCAAAAATAGTCCCACATAAACATAGTCAAGTGATCTTTCACAAAAGAGCAAAGGCAATGCAATGAAGATAGTCTTCAACAAATGGTGCTGAACATCCGCATGCCAAAAAATGAATCTAGACACAGACTTTACATCCTTAATAAAAATTAACACAAAATGGATGACATACCTACATATAACATGCAAATCTTGGGCACCTGGGTGGCTCAGTTGGTTAAGCAACTGCTTCGGCTCAGGTCATGATCCTGGAGTCCTGGGATCCAAGTCCCGCATCAGGCTCCCATCTCCATGGGGAGTCTGCTGCTTCTCCCCTCTGATCTTCTCCCCTCTCATGTTCTCTCTCTCTCTCTCTCAAATAAATAAATAAAATCTTTAAAAAAAATGCAAATCTTAAATTCCTAGAATATTACATAGAAGAAAACCTAGGTAATCTTGGGTATGGTGATTTTCTTTTAGCTATACCACCAAAGTCAAAATCCATGAAATAAATAATAAGCTAGATTGCATTGAAATTAAAAAGTTTTGCTTTGTGAAAGACAATGTCATGAGAATTAGAGGACAAGCCACAGGCTGGGAGAACATATTTGTAAAAGACACATTTATAAAGGACTGTTATCTAAAATATACAAATAACTCTTAAAACTCAAAAATAATAAAACAAATAACTGGATTAAAAAATGGGCCAAAGATCGTTAACAGACACCTCACCAAAGAAGATACACAGATGGTAAATGAAAAGCATCTGGAAAGATGCTCCACATCATATATCATCAGGAAGATGCAAATTAAAATGACAATGAAATACCACACTCATTAGAATGCCCCAAATCTGGAACACTGACAACACCAAATGCTGCTGGATGTGGAGCTGAGGATGTGGAGTAATAGGAACTCTCACTTCTTGCTGGTGGGAATGAAAAAATGGTACAGTCAC
This sequence comes from Nasua narica, assembly GCA_028533885.1. Classification (NCBI taxonomy): domain Eukaryota; kingdom Metazoa; phylum Chordata; class Mammalia; order Carnivora; family Procyonidae; genus Nasua; species Nasua narica. Next base: position 6,482 of record JAPYYJ010002659.1, on the reverse strand, counting down.
TTTGAAAGACAGTTTTGTGGTTTCTCACAAAACTAAACAGACTCTTACCATACCATCCAGCAATTGTGCTCCTTGGTATTTAACCCATAGGAGTTTAAAACGTCCCCACAAAATCCTGTATATGACATTTCAAGCAGCTTTATTTATAATTGCCAAAACTTGGAAGCAACCCAGATGTCCTTCAGCAGGTGAATGGATAAATTGTGATACATCCAGACAATGGAATATTATTCAGTTCTAGAAACGAGCTATTGAGCTATGAAAAGATATGGAGAAACCTTAAATACATACTAAGTAAAAGAAGCCAATTAAAATAAATGGCTTATAGGGTCGCTCAGTTGGTTAAATGGCATATTGTATGATTCTAGCTATATGACATTCTGGGAAAAGCGAAACTATGGAAACAGTAAAAATTTTAGTTGTTGACAGGTTGGGGATAGGAAGAGATGAATAGGTGGATCACAGAGAGTTTGCAGTGCAGTGAAAATACTCTGATACTATGGTGATGGATACATGTCATTACACTTTCGTCCAAACCTATAGATGTACAACACCAAGAACGAACCACAATGTAAACTATGGGCTTTGGGTGATTATAATGTGTTGATGTAGGCTCATCAAGTATAAAAAAGGTAAAATTCTCACTGGGAATGTTGATAATGACAGAGGCTATCCATGTGTTGGGGCAGGGAATATATGGCAAATCTCTATACCTTCCCTTCAATTTTGTTGTGAACCTAAAGGTACTCTAAAAAGATAAAGACTTATTTAACAAACACCACAGTTAGCATAAAAGGTTAATGGTGAGAATCTGGACACTTTCCTCTTAAGATGGAGAACAAGGTAAGAATGTTGTATTTTACCATTGGCATTCCCATTATACTGGAAGTCCTAGTTAGTGTAATAAGATAAGAAAAGGAAATAAAAAAACAGATTGAAAAGGAAAAGACAGAATTTTTTTCCACAGAAATTATTGTGTAGAAACTCCCAAAGAATCAACCAACCAAAAAACACCCCTCCCTCCACCATGAAAGAAAACTCCTGGAACTAGTAAGCAGGCATAGCAAGGTTTTAAGATAAAAGTTAGTAGACAAAAGTCAATCGCTTTACTATATACCAGCAATAAACATTGGGAACTTGAAATAAAAAATTAAAGTAGCATATAAGAATTGATATCTGATGAAATATGTATAAGATCTATATTGGTGATATTTTGACAGGGATTCCATTAAATGTGTGGATTGGTTTAGGAAGGATAGACATTTTAACAATGTTTGTTCTTGCATGAGTATGAAATGTTTTTCCATTTCCTTGTGTCCTCATCAATTTCTTTCAGAAGTTTTCTATGGTTTTCAGAATACAGATATTTTATCTCTTTGGTTAGGCTTATTCCTAGGTATTTTACAGTTTGGGATGCAATTGTAAATGGGATTGATTGCTTGATTTCTCTTCTGCTTCATTATTAGTGTATAGAAATGCAATAGATTTATTTTTTTAAATTTTATTAACATATAATGTATTATTTGCTTCAGGGGTATAGGTCTGTAAATCACCAGACTATACACAGCTCTCACCATAGTGCATACCCGTCCCAATGCCCGTAACCCAGCCACCCTATCCCACCTCCTGCACCCCCAGGAACCCTCAGTTTGTTTCCTGAGATTAAAAGTCTCTTGTGGTTTGTCCCCCCCTGCCCTGTCCCATCTTGATTTTTTCCCTCCCTACACCCCATAACCCCCCACCCTGCCTCTCGAATTCCTCATATCAGAGAGATCATATGATAATTGTCTTTCTCTGATTGAATTATTTCGCTTAGCATAATACCCTCTATTTCCATTCATGTCATTGCAAATGGCAAGATTTCATTTTTTGATGGCTGCATAGTATTCCCTGTGTGTGTGTGTATCACTTCTTTTTTATCCATTAATCTGTTGATGGACATCTAGGTTCGTTCCATACTTTGGCTATTGTGGATATTACTACTCTAAACATTCGGGTGCTCGTGCCCCTTTGGATCACTACATTCATATCCGTAGGCTAAATATCCAGTAGTGCGATTGCTGGGTCATAGGGTAGCTCTATTTTGAACTTTTTGAGGAACCTTTATACTGTTTTTCAGGGCTTCTCTACCAGCTTGCATTCTCACCAACAGTGTAGGAGGGTCCCACTTTCCCCACATCCTTGCCAACACCTGTTGTTTCCTGACTGGTTATTTTTAGCCATTCTGACTGGTGTGAGGTGGTATCTCACTGTGGTTTTGATTTGTATTTCCCTGATGCTGAGTGATGTTGAGCACTTTTTCATGTGTCTGTTGGCCATTTGGATGTCCTCTTTGCAGAAATGTCTGTTCCCGTCTTCTGCCCATTTCTTGACTGGATTATTTGTTCTTTGGATGTTGAGTTTGAGAAGTTCTTTATAGATTTTGGATACTAGCCCTTTGATATGTCATTTTCAAATTCCCCTCCCATTCTGTTGGTTGTCTTTTTTTTTTCTTTGACTGTTTCCTATGCTGTGCAAAAGCTTTTGATCTTGATGAAGTCCCAATAGTTCACTTTTGGCCTTCACCCTCTATGCCTACACTGTGAAGAGTTTTGATCAAGAAAGGATGCTGTACTTTGTCAAATGCTTTTTCAGCATCTATTGAGAGTATCATATGGTTCTTATTCTTTCTTTTATTAATGCATTGTATCACATTCCCTTGCCTTTGGTGATGTCTCTAGGAAGAAGGTGCTGCGGCTGAGGTGGAAGAGGTTGCTGCCTGTGTTCTCAAGGATTTTGATGTATTCCTGTCTGTCATTGAGGTCTTTCATCCATTTTGAGTCTACTTTTGTGTGTGGTGTAAGGAAATGGTCCAGTTTCATTCTTCTGCATGTGGCTGTCCAATTTTCCCAGCACCATTTGTTGAAGAGACTGTCTTTTTTGCATTAGACATTCTTTCCTGCTTTGGTGAAGATTAGTTGGCCATAAAGTTGAGGGTCCATTTCTGGGCTCTCTATTCTGTTCCATTGATCTATGTGTCTGTTTTTGTGCCAGTTTTGATGATTACACTTTGTAAGAGAGCTTGAAGTCTGGAATTGTGATGCCACCAATGTTGGTTTTCTTTCTCAACATTTCTCTGGCTATTTGGGGTCTTTTCTGGTTCCATACAATTTTAGAATTATTCCATTTCTTTGAAAAAAATTGATGGTACTTTGATCGGGATTGCATTAAATGCGTAGATTGCTTTAGGTAGCATAGACATTTTCACAATATTTGTTCTTCCAATCCATGAGCATGGACACATTTCTTTGTGTCCTTCCTCAATTTCTTTCATGAGTACTTTATAGTTTTCTGAGTACAGATCCTTTGCCTCTTGCGTCAGGTTAATTTCTAGGTATCTTATGGTTTTGGGTGCAATTGTAAATGGGATTGACTCCTTAATTTCTCTTTCTTCTGTCTTGCTCTTGGTGTATAGAAATGCAAATTATTTCTGTGCATTGATTTTATATCCTGCCACTTTAACGAATTCCAAATGAGTACTAGCAGTTTTGGAGTGGAGTCTTTTGGGTTTTCCATATAAAGTATCATATCATCTGCAAAGAGTGAGAGTTCGATTTTTATTTCTTTTTGTTGTCTGATTGCTGAGGCTTGGACTTCTAGTACTATGTTGAATAGCAGGGCGATACTGGACATCCCTGCCCTGTTCCTGACCTTAGGGGAAAAGCTCTCAGATTTTCCCCATTGAGAATGATATTCACTGTGGGTTTTTCATAGATGGCTTTGATGATGTTGAGATATGTACCCTCTATGCCTATACTGTGAAGAGTTTTGATCAAGAAAGGATGCTGTACTTTGTCAAGTGCTTTTTCAGCATCTATTGAGAGTATCATATGGTTCTTGTTCTTTTATTAATGTATCATATCACATATTGATTGTGTGGATATTGAAGCAAACTTGCAGCCCAGGAATAAATCCCACATGATTGTGGTGAATAATTCTTTTAATGTACTGTTGGATCCTATTGGCTAGTATTTTGGTGAGAATTTTTGCATACATGTTCATCAAAGATATTGGTCTGTAAGTCTCCTTTTTGATGGGATCTTTGTGTGATTTTGACATCATGATAATGCTGGCCTCATAAAATGAATTAGGAAGTTTTCCTTCCATTTCTATTTTTTGGAACACTTTCAGTAGAATAGGCATTAATTCTTCTTTAAATGTTTGGTAGTATTCCCCTGGGAAGCCATCTGGCCCTGGGCTCTTGTTTGTTGGGAGATTTTTGATGACTGCTTCAATCTCCTTACTGGTTATATCTCTCTTCAGGTTTTCTACTTCATCCTGGTTTAGTTTTCATAGTTTATATGTCTCTAGGAATGAATCTATTTCTTCCAGATTGTCAAATTTACTAGTGTATAGTTGCTCATAATATATTCTTATAATTGTTTGTATTTCTTTGGTGTTGGTTATGATCTCTCCTCTTTCAATCATGATTTTATTAATTTGGGTCCTTTCTCTTCTTTTTGATATGTCTGGCCAGGGGTTTATCAATCTTATTCTTTCAAAGAACCAGCTCCTAGTTTCATTGATGTGTTCTACTGTTCTTTTGGTTTCTATTTCATTGATTTCTGCTCTGATCTTTATTATTTCTCTTCTCCTGCTGGGTTTAGGCTTTCTTTGCTGTTCTTTCTCCATCTCCTTTGGGTGTAGGGTTAGGTTGTGTACTTGAGATCTTTCTTGTTTCTTGAGTAAGGCTTGTACTGCCATATACTTTCCTCTCAAGACCGCCTTTGCTGTGTCCTAAAGAGTTTGAACAGTTGTGTTTTCACTTTCATTTGTTTCCATGAAATTTTTTAAATTCTTCTTTAATTTCCTGGTTGACCTATTCGTTCTTTAGTAGGATGCTCTTTAGCCTCCATGTATTTGAGTTCTTTTCAACTTTCCTCTTGTGGTTCAGTTTTAGTTTCAAAGCATTGTGGTCTGAAAATATGCAGGGAATAATCTCTTTCTTTTGGTACCAGTTGAGACCTTTGTGAGCCAGGATGTGATCTCTTCTGGATAATGTTCCATGTGCACTAGAGAAGAATGTGTATTCGGTTGCTTTCGGATGGAACGTTGTGACTATAACTGTGAGGTCCATCTGGTCCAACGTGTCATTTAAAACCTTCATTCCCTTGTTGATCTGTTGCTTAGATGATCTGTCCATTTCAGTGAGAAGGGTGTTAAAGTCCCCTACTATTATTGTGTTATTGTCCATGTGTTTCTTTGATTTTGTTTTTAATTGGTTTATACAATTGACTCCCATGTTAGGGGCATAGATATTTACAATTGTTAGATCTTCTTGTTGGACAGACCCTTTAAGTACAATATAGTGTCCTTCCTCATCTCTTATTATAGTCTTTGGCTTAAAATCTAACTTAACTGATATAAGGATTTCCACCCCAGATTTCTTTTGATGTCTATTAGCATGGTGAATTGTTTTCCACTCCCTCACTTTAAATCTGGAGGAGTCTTTGGGTCTAAAATGAATCTCTTGCAGACAGCATATCGATGGGTCTTGTTTTTTTATCCATTCTGATACTCTGTGTCTTTTGGTTGGGGCATTTAGCCCTTTTACATTCAGGGTAACTATTGAAAGATATGAATTTAGTGCCATTGTATTGCCTGTAAGGTGACTGTTACTGTATATTGTCTTTGTTCCTTTCTGGTCTATGTTCCTTTTAGGTTCTCTCTTTGCTTAGAGGACCCCTTTCAATAGTTCCTGTAGGGCTGATTTGGTGTTTGCAAATTCTTTTAGCTTTTGTTTGTCCTGGAAGCTTTTTATCTCTCCTTCTATTTTCATTGACAGCCCAGCTGGATGTAGTATTCTTGGCTGTGTATTTTTCTTATTTAGTGCCCTGAATATATCATGCCAGTCCTTTCTGGCCTGCCAGGTCTCTGTGGATAGGTCTGCTGCCAATCTAACATTTCCACTGTTGTAGGTTACAAATCTCTTGTCCTGAGCTGCTTAGGATTATCTCTTTTCACTGAGACTTGTAAGTTTTACTATTAGATAACGGGCTATAGACCTATTTTTATTGATTTTTGAGGAGGATTCTCTGTGCATCCTGGATTTTGATGCTCGTTCCCTTTGCCAAATTATGGAAATTCTCTGCTATAATTTGCTCCAATGTACATTCTGCTCCTCTCTTTTTCTTCTTCTGGGATCCCAATTCGTCTAATACCGTTTCATCTTATGGTATCACTTGTCTCTTGAATTCTCCCCTTGTGGTCCAGTAGTTGTTTGTCTCTCTCTTTCTCAGCTTTTTTTATTCTCCATCATCTGGTCTTCTATATCACTAATTCTCTTTTGCCTCATTTATCCTAGCAGTAAGTGCCTCCATTTTTGATTGCACCTCATTAATAACTTTTTTATTTCAACTTTGTTAGATTTTAGTTCTTTTATTTCTCCAGAAAGGGGTTTTATTTCTCCAGAAAAGGATTCTCTAATATCTTTCATACTTTTT
>JAPYYJ010002658.1:0-12497 GCA_028533885.1 Nasua narica | reverse complement strand
AGAAATAAATGAAGGCCTTAAATTTGCTTCTGAGAATAGAAAACATATTTTGCAAGAAGTGCACAAAACTTTGGTTTGGGAATTGCGTCAATAAAATTGTGACATCATCTATTAGGGTTCCCCAGTGAAACCAAGCCAATAGAAGATATCATTCCATCTATTATCTATCATTTATCAGTATCTGTCTATTATCACTCATCTATCATCTATCAATCATCTGTCATCTATCAATCATCTGTTATGTATTATCTATCATCTATCAATCATCTATTACCTATCATCTATCGATCTTCTATTATCTATCATCTACCTACTATCTATCATCTGTTATCTGTTATCTATCATCTGTCTATCATCTATCTTCCATTTGGAATCATTGGGTTCCCACTGTCATTCTGAGGAACTCTGGGTTTATTTACTCTGTTTTCAAGGCCCAGGTGAATCATAAAAGAGGTACATTAGCCATTAATAACCACTCCTCCTGGGATCTAGGGACAGACTCTGTATTACATTGTGTTATTTTGAGTTGAAACTTCTCCTTGATAGAAAAAAGAAGACAGGCTGGCAATGACCCACTGCTATGTCACTATATAGATCGTCATTTTGGGGCTACACAGTAAATAAGCAAAAGTGGAAAGACAGGTAGGAAATGACTCCTCTCCCAGAGTTTCCAATGGGGTTGGGAGAGGTCTATGGGTGGATTTCTCTTTCAAAGGAGACAGAGGCTGTCTGGGTGCAGGGTGACAGTGTGTGGTCCAATGGAGAGAGGAACATTCTTGTGTCTTGTCCTCATGTAGGAGCTTCAAAGTCACCATTCTGTCTTCACAAATAGTTGAAGAAGCTGAAAGATCAACTCTTCTTGGCTCCATGAAAGAAGTGGGGTCACAGGACAAACTACTGCCCCCCAAGGTTGAGATATTGACCTGTGAATACAGATCATCACCGCTCACAAGAGCAGAAACCGCACAGAAAACCGTGTTGGGATAGGGAACACGAAATGTCTTTGACAAATTGCCAGATGCTCCGTGTGGAAAAGCCCAAGAGAGAGAAACTCCAGGGGACCCAGTCATGGAGGGTCCCCATATTTTTGTGAGTTTTATTTCTTAAACTCTGCTCAGCTCTCACAGTGAATAGCAGAGAAAACTCCTCTCATGCTTCCAGCCAGGGGAGGGCAAAGGAATTGTTTTGAAATAACCTAGAGCATCTGTTCTTCCTAAGGATGCGTACCTTCAGAACAAACTGTTTAACCAGAGCCTAATCTGCTGGGGTTTCATCAGAGTATAAAAGACTTATGGGAAGGGAAATACCCAATTCCAGCCCCTCTGGCCATCCTGTTCCACCCGAGGGTGCAGCAGGGGAGCTGAGAAGCATGTGTGACGTTTATGGTCTCACTAAGAGGCTGAGACCCCATCCTTGGACTGCCGCCCCCACCCCCTGCACACTACTCAACACAACATGTTGTTTCCAGCATTCCTTTTACCCAGCCCTTCATGTCCCACTTTCAAGAAAAACAATCACGAGACATCAAAAGTGCAAAAACACAGTTTGAAGAGACAGAGAGAGCCTTAGAACCAGACTCAGATGTGGCAGCATTGTTAGAATGATCAGACTGGGAATGTAAAACAATAGTGATTAATATGCTAAGGGCTCTAATAGATAAAGTAAACAGTATCAAGAACAGATGGGCATTGTGAGCAGAGAGATGGAAATCCTAAGAGAGAACCAAAGAAAAATGCCAGGGATCAAAGTCACTAACAGAAATGAAGAATGCCTTGGATGGGCTCTACAGGTGAGACACGGCTGAGGAAACAGTATCTGATCTTGAGAATATAGCAATAAAAACCTTCCAAATGAAAAAAGCCATCAGAGAAAGGACTGAATAAACAGAAAAGAGTATCCAAGGAAATGTGGGATAATATGCATAGTACAAATACCAGAAGGAGAAGAAAGGGAGAAAAGAACTGAAGAAACATTTGAGATGATAGCAACTGAGAATTGTCCTAAATCAATGTCGGACACCAACCCCAGATTCAGGGAGCTCAGAGAACATCACCCCAGATAAGTGCCAGAAAAACTACACCTCGATTTATCCTTTTCAGACTAGGAAATCAGAGATCAAAATAATCCTGAGAGAAGCCAGGAGTGAGCTGTGCTGCTATCAGGGAGGAGAGTCCTACATGGACGGGGGGTGGGGGGCAGCACAGGAGCCACAGGGACACGGGACTGTCCTGCCAGCAGGACAGAGATCAGTGTGCTAGAGAGCGGCCTGGAGATGGACAACGCCATGACCACTGAATGGACTCTGGTTTCCCCTGAGTACAACGGGAGCACCTGCAAGATTGGGACTGAGGACTAGCATGATCTGCCTTCTCTTTTGATCATAGATATGTAAAAAGAAAATTAGATTCTACTATACAGCGCCAGTTTAAAAAATACTTTAGAGTTTATAAGAAGCTTGATGTTGTGCTTGGAGTCGGATCACCTGACAAGTCTGGGGGGATAATCCCCGTATGACTGTCCTCCTTTGGGTCCCCAGCCACATACTTGGGGTGCTCAAGACCATGTTCAGGCTATTCACCTGGCTACAAATTTAGCATTTCCCACACCTACCCTCAGGTTTGAGAATTGGCTATAACAACTGGCAGAACTCGGGAAAAGTCCTCTCCCAACTTCAGCTTTACAAAAGGTTTTGTTCATCATAAACGTATATAAAGTGAAATATTTGTCCTTTCTTATTATACTTCAGAAGACTTTTCCACCAATAGATTTTAATGTTCCTGTCAAATAATTGTCCCATTATAAAAAACATGTACCAATATTCTGCTTAACTTTCTTAGGGATCTTGTCACATCTCCAGCCTCCAAGGCAGAGGGTACTTAGTCTTTTTTTTTTTTTTTAAAGATTTTTTTATTTATTCATTTAACAGAGAGAGAACACAAGCAGGCAGAGAGTCAGGCAGAGGCAGAGAGAGGAGCAGGCTCCCTGCGGAGCAAGGAGCCCGATGCGGGACTCGATCCCAAGACGCTGGGATCATGACCTGAGCCAAAGGCAGTTGCTTAACCAACTGAGCCACCCAGGCGTCCCAGTCTTTTTTTTTTTTTTTTAAAGATTTTATTTATTTATTAGGAAAGAGAGAGAGTGAGAGAGAGCATGAGAAGGGAGAAGGTCAGAGTGAGAAGCGGACTCCCCATGGAGCTGGCAGCCTGATGTGGGATTCGATCCCGGAACTCCGGGATCATGACCTGAGCTGAAGGCAGTCACTCAACCAACTGCGCCACCCAGGCGCCCGAGGGGACTTAGTCTTATATTCCCATTTTCCCTTTCTAGAAGCTGTGTTTGCTTGGATAATGGAGCTACGTAAGTGGGGTATGTGAAACTCGATATGAGTATACTAATGCAATCATTTATTAAGATCTCACAACCAGCAAAGTTCAAAGGGGCCCAGCCACCTGCAAGATGGCGTGCCCAGGGCAGTCAAGACAAGGTACACCTATCTTGGACTTTCTCAAGGTGCAGTGGGGTTCTCCATTCTAAATTTCTTTCACTACCTTAGGTTTTCAAGTGTTCAACAATTAATATACTTCATCTAAAATTACGCATGATGAAAGATAGGACTGGAGAGATTTAGTTCTAGCAATCTTCCTAAATACAAATAAATGATTGCCAGTGCAACGGCTCCCCGATTATCATGGATACGGTCTGGATTCCTTAATATGGATTATAAGGTTATTCAAGATCTAGCCCCCGCTTCTTTTCTCCTAAACTTTTCACCCCAGTCCCACATATGCCATGTAGAGGTCAGATCAGATTTATTTCAGCTTCAGCAACATACCTTCTTCTGTCTCATGAATGTCACAATGAGCTGGGAGGGTTTTTTTGTTTTCTCTCCCATCTTCCATTTTGAACTTCATCCCAACCCATGCTTACCCCACCTTCACATGTTTAATTTCTATCTACACATCAGGTCTTAGCTTACATGTAACTTCCTCCAGAAAGCCTTCCCTGACCACTGAAGTATACTTTTGTTTCCTGAATATTCTGCATTTTCCCCTATTTACTATTTACCATGTTATGCTATAATCACCTTTATGCCTGTCTGTAAAGACCACAAGCACCATGGAGGCATTCTTAGTTATTCTTGTATTCTTATCATCTAGCTCACTGCTTGGCAAATTCTAAGTTCTCTCTAGATATTTACTGAACAAGTAGGGGAGGTCTCAACACCTAATAGCACCCTTCTTACGTCTCAGGTTTGAGAGCAGTAACTATGCACACCTGCAAATAATAAACTGTCTAAAACCAGCACAAACTGTCCCTTTCCTAGAAAAACAAAAGAGCATCCCAACTAATTGATCTGAAAAGCAGAACATGTATGAAACATCCCAAAATCCTGAATTATTTCAGATTCAAGGTGACAAGATGAGAGACAGGAAAAATGCAATAGAATTTGTCTTTTTTGTTACAAAATTGAAACGAAGGAAACTTTACAAGATCACACAAAGTTTATGAGTATTAAGAACTTCAGCACATGGAGAAATTTCAGTGATTTGGGTTCACTGAAAACAGACTTAGGTCTTACGAAGAATAATTTCCATAATACAGATGAGCTCCTTTCACCCTCCCCCACTCCACCCCAGGCTGCACTTCGCCTCCCCCCTCTATTACGGTTCAAACCAGGAAACAATACAATTCCTTAAGAATAAATATAAAAAACAAGATTAACTAGATTACGCTTCTTCAAACTCATATTATGGTTTGTAGAGAACCCTTAGTGCTGCCTCAGTCTGATATAGACCTGCAGCTTGCATACTTTGCATATTTACTAAGGAGTTCTTCATTTTTGGCTCCATATAAAGATAATGGGATTGAGTAGATTTAAAATCCTTTTAGTTCCTATTCTGGGCCAAGGCAAACTACAAAAATCAAGTTCTGGAGAACATTATTAGGTTTCTTGCCCCCTCTTTACCAACTCTCAACATAATTGCTTTTCCTATACCTTTATAAAAGCCTTTTTGAGGGTTATCATAAGCAGTAGCCTCTGGACCTCTGAAACTCATCTTGAATCTAAGGATGTTCATTATGAAATCCAAGGTTTTCTTTGTCACTCCCTAGAAAAAAGTGCTGTAGATTTTTTTTTTTAAGATTTTATTTATTTGAAAGAGAAACAGAGCAAGCACTAGGGTTGGGGGGAGAGAAGCAGAGGGAAAGAGACAAGCAAGACTCCCTGCTGAGTGTGGAGCCCAACGAGGGGCTTGACCGCAGGAGCCTGAGATCATGACCCAAGTGGAAGTCAGACACTTAACCGACTGAGCCACCTAGGCATCCGGCAGATCCTGTCGTTCTTAATATCAAGAATCATTGTTCTTGTCCTGAGAAGCTGGTTTCCTTTTATCTGAGAGCTCACTAAGAATGCATTAAAATTATAAACCTCAGGATCTCACCCCAGATACACAAAATTTTCAATTCTATTGGTCGGCCCCAAGTGGTTATAGTTTTATAAGCTCATAGGGTGATTCAGGTGTACACAGAAGTTCGGGAATTCCTTTAAGGGATGAGAATTAAGTAATTGATTAGTTTTCTCTTCAAATTCAGCCACTGAAAAGCTTAGAAAGCAAATTTATAGTTCGCTGGTAGCAGGTATATAGACCATTTTATTATACTTAATTATTTTCCTGTCTCCCTGTGTTTGTGTCTTTGGTTTTATTTATTTCTTCTTTCACCTCAATTTAAATTCTTGTCACAGTACATAACCACATAAGCCATCCTAAATTCTTTTTGGAACATGACAAGAAACCGATAGGCAGGGAGCCAAATATGTAAATAATTATTATACTCAGCTTCTGTAGAGAAAAATATATTCTTGGCAATTGGTGCAGAGTTAGCATCCTTGGCCAACCTGGAGAAAGCCTCAAGCATGTGTGTGTGCATACACATGCTTGCTCACGCTGGGGGAAAGGGGAGAGGAGGCCATGTGCGTGAATTAAAGACTATTATACTTCTGCTTTTCAGTGAATGATTTTTAAATTTTTCTATCAAAAAGCAACTGTACCTCTTTGCTGCTTGTCATTAAACCTGTGGTACATGTACCAGCTTGAAAACTCATGTCTGAAACAGCAACGTGGATGGATGTTTTGATGAGACTACTCTTCCCTTCTGGGTTGGCCCCAACCCTTTCCATCTTAATCCCTGCCTTGTCTTCTTTTACTGAATCCCCATAGAAGGCATACATTTATAGGAGCTTTAGAGAGTGATTCTCAGAATTACTGGAAGGGAGGGGGACTGTAGGTTGTTTTGATATGTTTTAGCAAAGGAACTGCACCCTCTGCCCTTCTGTCTTTACTACAACCTTCTGTCTTTACTACAACCATCAGCCTTTGAGAATTACCATAATTGGGGCTAAGCCTGAGAATTGTAACATATGGGTAACTGTTTGCTTTATTTAGCTGAGTGATGATCACGTGTCTGTGGCTGGGAGAAACCAGATTTTTGTCTCCTCTTTTACTCTTCTCAGTCATTCCCAGGAGGAGGCTTTGGTGAGACCACAGTTGGAGACAGCTCAGCTAAATGACCTCAGGGAGCCTTTGGGTTGATGTAGCCTAACGCCAGCTCTCTGTCCTAGAAACCAGGCTTGAGGCTATTAGGCCCAGTGCATTTGCTGGTTTTTCACTTTTTGATTATCTATTTGTCATACAGCTCCATCTGTTCTGAAACGTAAGTGATGACCAGTCTTCACCATAGCAAGATCAGCTTTATAAGAATTGGGTAAGAACTGGGTCAATGTGGTCCAGCAGAAAACCCTAGAGTCTGATAAATCTAATTGGGAAACGTTCTTCAGTGCTCTGTAGGTCAACACAATGTTTGTCAAACTGCTACTAAATTTTGAGATAAGTATTAATAAGTATTAACCACCCGAAGACAAGATCCTTCAATATAACCAACATTCTGAGAACCTATTTTGTATAGGGTATGGGCTAGGTAAGGTGATCTGCAGACAAGAAGGTATTATTACCCTTCTTGTTAATAACAAGAGCCAGCATTAGCCAGCATTTAGTGAGCATCTGGCAATTAATACACATACTTTAACTTGAAGAAGTTGAGCATTACTCAACTTGATTATTACCATAAGAGAACTTTAAGTTCTCTGAACCAGAAGTTCAGAGTGGATAAGAAACTTGCCCAAAGCCACGTAGATAGGTGTTACAGATAGGATCCAGAGCTGCCATTTTTCCCTCCTCAGTGGAAGGCACCACGTCCACCATGATGGTGGGGGTGCGAATGTGTGTATGTGGGGCCGCATGTGTGCATGTGTAATAAGGTATGTAAATCAATAACTACAATACTAAGAGGAAGAAAATAAGGGATGTATGATGGGAGAAACACTAACATGGTGCCATGAAGAGGTGGAGGGAGAGACTCGGGAGGAACTGGAAACTGGCTTTTGAACTGAATTGAAGGCCATAAGAAATGGATGGGATTGGGAAAAATGGAATCGAAACTGGCATCTGGGGACAGGAGAGGACTGGTTGGTTTAGGAGAGGGGGGCGGTTCTCCAGTGTAGTGAGCATTCAGCCTAAGTCCAAGGGCCCATTTGGGAGAGCTCTGGAGGTTCAGCTGGGCCAGGTTGTATCTCTGATTTGCTAATGGACTACTCAGTTGTTGGGTAGTAGAGCGATTGACAGCAGATGTGCTTAAAAAGACCAATGGGTGGATTGCATACAGGTATGGCATTTGAAAAGCATGGAGGCCAATTAAAAGAATTTCAGAGACGCTGAAGAACGAGTGAGGGCAACTTGGCTGCGGGAGGCAGGAACTCATGGGTGGGGGACAGATCCCAAACCCCAACTCAGGACTTCGGCGATGATTAGAAAGAGTAGGAGCAGATTTGGGGATGAATTCACTTTGGGACACGTTGAGCATCAAGCAAGAGTAGGAAATTCACACAGAGGCACCCAGAGGGCTGTTGAGAGATTTAGTAAAATGTGAGAGGTTTTTGCATAAAGGTCCATAGGAGAATTTTTGCACCGAAAAAAATGGAATCACAGAAAGACAGAAGGAAGAGATTGAGAGAACAGATAGTGGTTATGAACTGTAAACACAATCTGGCTGGAGGGAAAAAATAAGTGTGCTGTGAAGGAATTGTCGTATAGAATTCACTGGCAAACTTAACTTTAAAGGACTCCCCATACACAAATACTTAAACAGGAAAGATCCCTATGATCTTAATAAAGCTTGGATGACAAGCTAGGCCTCCTGATTTGTGATACTCACGGTTCCCTTGGGTTGTTTCTTGTGGTCGTTTAATAACTGTCAGCCTGAAATAAATTTTCAGTTTCTCCTTTTGGTTTGTTGTATTTACTAGGTCTTGTATGCTAGGAGCAGAAATTCCTCTTTAAAATATAAGCCTAAAGGGTAGACTGAGTGAGATCCACCCTACCAGCAGTTCCTGCATCTGGTCATTTTTCCTGCTCTCCCTAGCAGCCTGAAGGGGATCCCTGCTTCATTACCAGGGAATTACCTGGGCATTGCTGTAACCTGAGCAAACATTAACTCCAGCCAGAAGCACTTCAAAAGGCACTATTACTCTTTCAATATTTACCATTCTGCCAGGGGCAACTGAGACCAGAACACTGTTGATTACTTTCAAACACAGAAAGAAAGGTTAATAGATTTGAATGATGGCTATCATGCTGTTAAATCACTTGGCAAGTGGCAAACAATGGTGTAGGGCATATAGCCACTGTGGAAATAACTACCATAAAATAAATAACTAATACCATGGAAATTGACCTGTTTATTGCAGGCCTAGGAGGTACTCACAGCA
This sequence comes from Nasua narica, assembly GCA_028533885.1. Taxonomy (NCBI): domain Eukaryota; kingdom Metazoa; phylum Chordata; class Mammalia; order Carnivora; family Procyonidae; genus Nasua; species Nasua narica. The sequence continues at coordinate 3,676 of JAPYYJ010002658.1, read as the reverse complement.
GGATCAGTAGCTCCAGAAGAGGCAGCTCCACCCCCTCTCTCTCTGCCCTTCCCCGGGGGCTCTCCACCGCAAAGCATCAGTGGCTTTTAAAGGGGAATCCTCAGTGGCTTTTAAAGGGGAATCCACTTGGCCCCCAGCCTGAACGTGGCTTCGGCTTCTTCCTGTCTCCTCTAGTGGTAAAATTCAGGAGAGGAGGCAAATGAAATTCCATTTAAAAATTTTAAATCTTGGGGGGCACCTGAGTGGCTCAGTCATTAAGCATCTGCCTTTGGCTCGGGTCATGGTCCCGGGGTCCTGGGATCCAGCCCCGCATCATGCTTCCTGCTCCACGGGGAGCCTGCTTTTCCCTCTCCCTCTCCCACTCCTCCTCCCCCTTTTTGTGTTCCCTCTCTCGCTGTGTCTCTCTGTCAAATAAACAAATAAGTAATCTTTAAAAAATTACATTTATAAAAAAATTTTAAATCTTGGGCTCCTGGGTGGCTCAGTTGTTAAGCAACTGCCTTCGGCTCAGGCCATGATCCTGGAGTCCCGGGGTCAAGTCCCGCATTGGGCTCCCTCCTCAGTGGGGAGTCTGCTTCTCCATCTGACCTCTCCCTCTCTCTCATTCTTTCTCTCTGTCTCTCAAATAAATAAATAAAATCTTAAAAAAAATAAAAATAAAAATAAAAATTTTAAATCTTCAGGGCACCTGGGTGGCTCAGTTGGTTATGTGTCTTCAGCTCAGGTCATGATCCCAGGGTCCTGGGATGGAGTCCTGCGTCAGGGCTCCCTGCTCAGTGGACAGCTTGCTTTTCCCTCTGACCTTACCCCTCTCGTGCACTCTCTCTCTCTCCAATAAATGAATAAAATCCTTAAGAAAAGATTTTGAATCTTCTAAAGAACAAGATCTTGTTCATTTTAGACTTCATTGTCTTCACCTATCCTTTAAGGAAACAGAGGACATCTAATTCCAAACTAATTCAAATGAACCAACGAGTATGGGTTTTTTGTACCTATTTTGGATTCTTGTGCAAGTAGTTGAGTTCATTGATGAGAAGGGCTTTGGAGCCAATTAATCCTGAGTTCAGTTTTCAACTCATTGATTCTATTACCATGAAGCCATTTAACCACATTGTTCTGGAGAAGAGCTGTGGCAGGCTTTAGTGTCTGGGTTATAGGGAACAAGAAGACACAGGCCCTGCTCTCTGGAGTTTATCTGTTAGTTGGAGGAGACAGGCAATTAAAAAAAAAAAAAAGGCCATCATGAAAATCGAAGCCGGGCCACGAGGCTCAGAGTTCCCGTGGGGTCAGAGGTGTCGAGTACATCTCCCTAGCTATGTGGGGGCTGGGGCAAGTTTCTTAGTTTCTCAGTTTCCTTATAGGGTTGTTGGGAAGATTCAGCTAAAAAATACTTACAAATCACTAAGTACATGGTCTGGAGTGTAGGAAACACAATGAACGCTATCTGATATTATCTTAAGCTCCCAGTGGGAGGATTTTTTTTAAAAGATTTTATTTATTTATTTGACAGAGACACAATGAGAGAGGGAACACAAGTAGGGGGAGTGGGAGAGGGAGAAGGAGGTGTGCAGCCGAGCAGGGAGCTAGATGTGGGGCTTGATTCCAGAGACCTGGGATCATGACCTGAGGTGGAAGGCAGATGCTTAATGGCTGAGCCACCCAGGTGCCCCCAGTGGCAGGATTTTGAATCATTTTGTTCACTCACTGCCCTATCCCCAGTGCCTAGAGCTGTGCCTGAAGCATGGCAGGCATTTAATAATATCTGTTGGCTGAATAACTTTAATGAGGAAGAGAATCATAATGAGAAAAAAAAGACAACAGTGGAGATAAAATTAAACAATAAACAGATGCACAGACTGCTCGATGGAGCCTTGGTAACTTGAATGTAACAAAGTGGAGCTTTTTAGGGAGAAACTAAGCCCCCTAGCGTGCTCATTAGATACTTTCCCCTCTCTGTCCACCAGGGGGAGTAGACGACCCACCACAAGTCAGCCTTTTCCGACACCTCTGAATGTGAAGCTCTTTAAACCAGTAATGAGTCAACTGAACTAGTAGAGCCTGAGGCCACAGTCTGTTTTAAGTGAATAGCTAAAAAAAAGTCTCAGATCAAATCAAGTGGTAGCCAAAACAATTGATCAAAATGTGATTCAGTCTTTCCAACTTTGAAAGAGAAGAATAAAAATGAAAGAAAATCGTCATTTCCTTAACTGAGAGAAAACAAGAACTATTATGAAGGGTGTTTATCTGCTCATTTCTTAAGCTTTGGGTACTCAAATTCTGATGCTCTAAAAATCATTATGGAGCTATCATTCCTTGATTATTTTAGAATTCAAAGTTTGCCAGTATTTTTTTTTTTTGCACATATTTGTTAGGATTGTATTTTTGAATAATCTCTACACCCAGTGTGGGGCTTGAACGAACAACCCCAAGACCAAGAGTTGCACGCTCCACCGACGGAGCCAGCCATGCGGCCTTTTGCACGTTTTCTTGCACGCTTGATCCAGAGAGTTTGTGAACTATAATGTTTTGCTTTTTATTACATCTCCTTCTAGCTCGTATTCATGGGTAGAGTTTGTAAAGCATATAAGGTCACTCTTAAAGCAGTGATAAGCAGTGATGAACATATGTTGAAATGATGAGACGAGAAGCATAAATAGAGCAGTAATCTCCCACAGAGCCCGGTAATCCTCTAAGCTCAAGGGATTGTTGGTAACCTTGGTCTCTGCATGCTGCACGGGGGAATCCCAGGTTCCTTCCTCAGCGACAATTACGTGACTTCCTGGGACTCTCAGGTATGACACAGTACTACCTAAATGAAAATTATTTTATCACCCTCAGAACAGTTTTAGAAATGCCTTTATTTTATTATATATGCATAAACGACAATGTAGTGTGGACTTTTTCCTGTTGGTTAAAATCTTGGTGACTCAAAGCTACGAACAGAAGTCATTCTGTGATTCAAATGCCAAACTCAAGGAGGCATCTGTGTGAGAGCCTGCTACCTCCCCATAGGCTAACTAGAGACATACCTGTAGGATCTGGTTCTCTCATGGAGTATGATGCTGCTGAGAGGGGAGAAGGCAGCCATGTTAGGAAGTGCAGTTTGCAGAGACTCAGAAGCTTTGCTCCTCCAAACCCAGGGAGGTGGTGGTACCAAGAAAATCTTCATAAGGCTTGGCCTTGCCTGAAAGAACACGGACATTTTCCCCCTTAATTAGATGTCTGCTTAGTCAGGGACTGGTTGATACGTCCCATTCTCCTTAAGCAGGGGCAAGTTAGCTGGAGTGACCTGGCATCACTGGGATTACCTAAGGAGGGGAGGCAGGGCTGTTTGGGGTTTCTGGGAGGTAAGGACAATGGGTCCCATCAGTCCTGTCTGGAGATGGCTGCAGAGAGATGAGACTCAGGGCCATAGAGTTGCCAGGAAACCAAGCAAAAGAAGCAAAGAGGTGTAGGCGGAGGAAGGACACATGAACGTGCCAGCTAGGGGTCAGCAGCGGAGGTGGCCACACTTAAGAATGAACCAGCAATGTCTACAAGAGACACACTTGGAACCAAAAGATGCATCCAGACTGAAAGTGAAAGGATGGAGTACCATCTTTCATGCCAATGGACCTCAAAAGAAAGCTGGGGTAGCAATTCTCATATCAGATAAATTAGATTTCAAGCTTAAGAC
>JAPYYJ010002657.1:0-12499 GCA_028533885.1 Nasua narica | reverse complement strand
CCAGGGATTCCTGTGAGATAGAATGTGGAGGACAGGGGATTACTGGAGTTGAAGGTTGCCATGGAGCTCATTGTTAAATCACAACCCAATCTCAGGATCCCACTCCAGTGGGGAGGGCATTGATGAGATCGGCATCTGAGCCTGGAAAACAAAGCAAAACAAAACAAATGAAACTTCAGTGCTTTCTGTAAACACTCTTCCATTCATCCCCCAAATTTGCTCTGCCTTTACTTCATTGTTGAGCATGGCAAGTTAATTAAAATACCTACTTTACAACCACAAGGAACTTTCCTGCTGCCTCTCAGGTGGAGACCATAGACATCCTGTCTAAATGTGGACAATCTTCTTCTAAAGACACTACAAGGAGCAGCACACACACATACAAATGTTTCTAGCTTACATCTTTAATTTATAATTTTCTCCAGAATTTTCTTGGCAAAGGGTACTGATCTTAACATTTGTCTTTTTTTTTATGACTCCTTCAGTGATTTACATACAATGCTTTACTCTGCCTAAGCAACATCGATTTTCAATAATACTAGTATACAATGCAAGATATCTTTAAAAGATTTGCACAAATATGGGTCAGCTGTACCTATTACCATAAGCAGGTCTTACTAACATATCCCCAATTGTGTACTTGAAGCCACAGGCCTGGTTTTGAACTAGCATTGCCAGGAGCTAAATATGGGTTAAAATACACTTAATTAAAACAACTTTGAATTTAAAAAATCATAATAATGAAATATGGAATTTCAGACCTGATCAGTCATTTAGAGAGTGGTACCTTCTACAAAGAAAAATTTTAAAAAAGATAGGTGCTATAAGGAAAGATAGAGGAGAAAATCATGCTTCAAAGCAAAAACAAGAAAAGTAGGATAACCAAAAAACTATAGTGCTCAGAAAAAGCATCTGACCTTAATATGAAATCTTTCCTATTTAGAACAAATGAGAAAATATATTCCCCCCAATAGATTCCAGTACTTCTTCTGTGGTCAAGAAAAACATCTCTGAAGCAAGAAAAATAAGCCACCTCTCAACAACTCACTTGCCTATCACTTGCCAAGAATTCCTGCTCACCAAAATGCTGTTTTGAGAATTTATAATCCAGAAGACAGATTACCTCCCATTGTGAAAAAATAAACTGGTCTCTTCCTATCATGAAAGTCTACTTTGGCCCTTTGGGAACTTCAAATCTCCTTCAATCTTCTCTAGCTCCACCCAGTAAAACCTGATATTAGCAGTTTTGACTGTAATGATTAATAATCAAAGATTTCTAGGAAATGGAAGACCTGTTATCACGAAATCAAATAAGTAAATGCCAGAGATAAATTCAGTCTCTCTGATTACTCACATGACAATTGAATCCTGCTCACATATTTTATGATCTGGTGCCTATGGTCCTGCTATTTTCTTCAATCTGCCTAGGTTATGACCACCACCAATTCCTATTTCTCTTTCCTTGGGCTTGTCTCCCTCACCTTCCTTTCTCTGTCTTTCTATACTTGCACTGGTTGCACTGCACTTCAATGCCCAGGTTTTCCAATATTACTCCTTTTTTATGTTGGTTATTTTCCAATATCTCATCCTTAATCCAAATGTAGAAATCTGCCTTTTTTTTTTACCTCACTGCTTAGTCAGTTCAGAGCATTTCTCTGATTTTATAGTGATTCTCTCCCTTTGCCACGAAGAGGTGAACTTGAAGTTTAATAGAAAACTGGAAGATACCTGAGCTGAAGGCCAGTCTGAAGTACAACATGTACTCCATGACTTTCTATTGAGGTTTCAGGAGATAATTGTCCATTTCCTTTGTTCAGACCCCCCTCTGCTCCCACAAACCAATCCACTTTGGGAATATTCTGGTTCCAAGGCTTCCCCACTTTTTAAGTGGGACAAATGGCTTATTTCCCTCTGTAGCAAAGTAGCCTCATCTGTGAATTGTAGATAAAAACAATTTGACAGGGTTGTGCTTCAGATTAAAGGAGATCCTGTGAGTAAAATACTTAGCCTAGAGCCTTCCATATAGTGAACATAAAATAATAGTGATAACGATGAAGACAACAATGACAACAATATTTCTTTGAAGTGTAATGGGAGGTAGGAAGATATGAGGAGACTCTGGAGTATCCTTCCAGAGCGGAAACTCCCTGAGTGGGCATCTCACAAAAGTGACATAGGTTAACTGAGGGGTGGTAAGTGAAGGGTATCAGACTCATTTCTGTATCATCCAGTGAACATTCAGTATATATCATGGATATAAACTGTTTCATGTTCTTTTTATCCCCACATTCTTGTAATTTTGATTCATTCTATTCATTGTCGATTTGGGGGGTGGGGGAGATACATCCCAGGATAAAATGGGAAGTCTCTCAAAGAAAAGGACTGAGATTTGGGAATACCATGAGTCTGGAATCTGAGCAGGCATTTTAGTATTCTGAAGTTGCCACAACAACAAATATTCACTATATTCCATATACTTATTAGGATCTGCTCTGCCTGTTATTTCACAACTCCTTATATTGTGACATGGGTTCATTTTGATTGCCTGGTTCCCATTGCTTCTGATCCTATAATTTCAAATTCATTCACATGGTTTTGCGATGTCCTCTAGCATTCCTTAGAGGAGGAGGATGGGATTTGAAGAGTTACTTTATAAACTCAAAAATCAGAAGGAGTTATAATTTGGGGTTTTGACCTGTGAGTCACAATTAACGTCATATTAAAAAGCACTGATACTTGGGATTCTAGGGGACATTGAAGGTAATCTGATACAATCCCAATCACACTTTGGAATCTCCATTCTGTCATGTCAGAAAAATCGTTACCCCATGTAAACATCATATTCTGTCCATGGACACAAAGTCCACCTACCATAAAGGTCTAGGGTATCTCACGCAAGTCCAATCTGAAAAGTCTGACCGAGTCTGGCCTGTATATTATCAGAGTGAGCAGGAACAGTGAGGGTATTTTGGTGAAAATTAAGTCTTATGATGAACTGAGAACGTTTCCCTTCCAGAACAGTCTCCGGTTCTCCTTCTCACACTCTGGGTGTCCACTCTCCTCTCTTTTGTCTCCCATGTCCCCCTCTGTATTTTCCTCTTACCTCCTACTTTTATTGTCATCAGTCCTCACATACCTGGCAGAATAGCACCTCTCGTCATTACAGACCATCCTAATTCTCAGAGCAAGAATGATCAGTTCATAAGTTCTCCTCCAGTCCTTTGAGACATGAGGCCCCAGGATAAATGCAGGACAGTGCGTGTAACCCTGTCAGTGCCACCAGTTCAGTTCGATTTCTCTCCATCACTCAGTCTGCAGCCGGGGATACAAGGGCAAGAAGCCTACTGAGATTCTTTAATGCTTTCTGCCTCAATTTATAGAACAAACAAGATAGTGCAACGTGAGATGAAATACTAGTTTGTATCCAGAATACGATGGGGCAGTAAAGATTTTTGGTTATGATATAGCCAATGAGAGGGTCTTGTTAAAAACTTAAATTGGGGAGGGACCTAGATTTTGTGCCATAAGAGCTAGAAGCAACTCAGGGCGCCTGGGTGGCTCAGTTGGTTAAGCAACTGCCTTCGGCTCAGGTCGTGATCCCAGAGTCCTGGGATCGAGTCCCACATCAGGCTCCCAGCTCCATGGGGAGTCTGGTTCTCCCTCTGACCTTCTCCCCTCTCATGCTCTCTCTCACTGTCTCTATCTCAAATAAATAAATAAAATCTTTAAAAAAAAAGAGCTAGAAGCAACTCTAGTTCAGTATTATTATTATATACTGGATAAAAATGAGATTCAGTTATGTGATCTGCCTCCCTCAAAATCACAAAACGGTGGGTATATGGAAATTTGTGCTCCTTCCACTCAATTTTACTGTGAACTTAAAATTGCTATAAAAATAGAATCTATTTTAAAAACCACATATGAAGCAATAAAACCCAAGTTATCACTCAGATCAGGTTGGCTGCTGTGGTCTCTTCTTCCCTGTGCCATAGAATTCTTGATTCAACAGGTTAATATGTTTGATATGATTAAAAATAGAGGCTTTTCTTCAACTATTAAAACTCTATGTTTATCAATAATAATGACTCCTTAATGTCTGTTTGTGATTGAGCAGTGACAGAGTGGCATGTGCACTAATGAATAATCAGAACTCTCTATTTGGGATGGGAGTTTCAGTTGTAATGTCAGATCTGTTTGGTCCAGGAATGACTTTTAAAAATGTGGTCTTGTGGGCACCTGGATGGCTCAGTTGGTTAAGCAACTGCCTTCGGCTCAGATCATGATCCTGGAGTTCCAGGATCGAGTCCCACATTGGGCTCCCAGCTCTGCGGGGAGTCTGCTTCTCCCTCTGGCCTTCTCTCCTCTCATGCTCTCTCTCATTTTCTCTCTCTCTCTAATAAATAAATAAAATCTTTTTAAAAAATGTGGTCTTCTGTTAATTTTTCCAACTCCGATCTTGATCTTGGCAAGATTGGTCTAATTATAATGCCTCACATCTTTATCATGTGTCCACTCCACTCAGATGTTGTCTAATGCATATATATCCCAAATCACTAATCTTTAGGCACTGCTGTATTTAATACTTTCAATTGAGAACTGGCTTTTTCAGGAGTTGAGCATCTCAGTATAAATAATAATTCTTCTAGAGAAAATGTACTCAATTACTAAAGAACTTTGCTATCCACTGATAGTCTATGAAAATGAGAAATTATTTATAGCTCCACAGTCAAAAAACGCTCACAGTTCCATTTTTGAATGTCTTCTTGGGGAATTGCCAGAAAATTGAACTTACTGATTTACCTGGCGTTGGATGCCTCCCATTCTATTTATACTATAATTTCTTTAATATGAATTTAAATCACTCTTCACAGATTTTCTTATAAAGCAAATCAATAATAACATACATTTTGAAACCTCTGCTGCTTTAAGTAAGTCAAAATGCAGGGAATTTTAGCCTATGGAGAAATTACAATATCTATAAAGATTTAAGTAGAAATTATTTTTATCATATGACAGAGCACCATATATTTTTTCCTGAGTTATTCTACCTCAGCAAGGACACTATCCAAATAAATATATAAATGTTGTCTTTAATGACAGACAACTGCAAGAGTATTTTGTTTCCTCATTGCAAGGCACTGAGATGATCTCTGTAAATATCTCTTTATTCATGAACAGTGAAGCTTTACTAACTTTTACTAATATATTTCCACAGATGTATATGTATGTATGTGTAATTTGCTATATGACCAACGTAAGGATGCTAAATGAGGGAAAATACTAAGTACCAATAGCCAGAGTTAAATGCATGAAAATCCAAAAATCTTCCAGTGGGAGGACAGTGATACACCTGTAAGCTGAAGGATGTCTAAGTCTTAGGCTTGGAGTACTTGTTAGAAATAATGCAGTTGTAAGACAATACATAGAATGAGTCATGGTATGATAGACAGTTTTCACTAGAGAATAATTCTCCCCAGATTTTTTTAAGATTTTACTCTAAACAGTTTAAGGGCTGCCAACTTATAGGGCAGGGCTTTGAGATCGAAATACCAGAATTTGTGAGGGTATGCTGCTTACTGGGGAATGAACCAAAGGAAGTTCATTTGCACCAACACGAATTTCATTCAGCATGATGTCAAGGTGAACTTGATGAGTGTGTCTGAAATGGAATAGCTCCTTGCATTGCTCTTGACTCTCTGACTCTCCGATTGTGACACAATTTGTGTTTTCTTCTGACTTCAGCAGGCAAGAATTGTAGCAATTTGGTTATAGTCCACACCCTGAGCTTCCTTCCCTTCCTCACATGCATCCCATTAGTCAGACAACTTTATGACTTTCTCTCTATTCAGTTCCCTCTCTTGGTAAATTCATCCAAACTTCCCCTGATGGCCTTTCCTTTGGTCTGCACACTTCTGCATTGGCTGACCCCTCCCCCCACCCCATACTGTGATTTGCTGATTATACTTGTCCCATTTCTTAACACCATAGTACAACATTTTGAAAGTCATACTGGTCCCATAATAAAGAGCCTCCCCCCGACACACACACACTTTCTTCTTTTAGGAGCACAACTGACACTATTCCTTAGACACTCTTTTACTCAACCCACGGATACTGGAAACTGGGGGAGTTCTCGACACCTGAGACCCCAACCACTAGCCGGTGCCAGTTTCTCAACTTTGCTGGAGAAAGAATTCAAAGACAAGTCAGAATAGAGTATAGCAGAAGAAGCTTTATTGCAAAAACAAAAATGCACACTCCAGATGAGGAAGTACGGGTGACCTCAGAAAATCGGAGTTGTGCCAGGTGGATGTTGGGCTCTGATGCTTATGGGTGGTTATAATTTGGGGACAAAATATTCATGTGGGGTTCTGGGGATAAGAATGGATTTCTAGGAATTGTGCATAATATTACTCATGCTCTATGGTAGGTACTATGTGCAGACAGTCTAATTTTTCTCTTGCAGATACTCCATATATAGACATTTAGACAAAGCGTATTCACATCCCAAGTGGAGGTGCCATTCTCAGTCATTTGAGAGCTAGCTGGCTTTTTGTGTGCACGTATGCTGCAGGTAAGCAACAGTAGCAGGATGCTTGTGGTCATGAGAAACCACAGAGCTACCATAACTTTGCTTACTCACCACAAACTGTCAGGTGAGACTCCATTCCCCGTTTTTGTTACTCTTGCAAATATCCAGTGCTTCCCTATTCTGCCTGCCTCACCCCTATTATAGACACTTGAAGATTATGGAGTCTTATGATGAGGAAAAATAACCCTTAAACCAGTATCCTCTGAAGCAGGAATTGGGGTATGTACAGCAGACCGAGCATCAGTGCCAAGTTACTGTGATCCACTTACCCTGTTGTTGAAGTCTCATACTCAAAATTTCTGCTTACTGTGGTTATACGGCCTTCAAGGTCCTTAAGGACTAATATTCTCGTTTGAACATGAAAACAGCTAGATGTGTGGGTCGAGGAGTAGGGAGTGCCTAGAGAATGACATTTTTTGAATCATGATATAATCGGAGACACAAGAGGAATACAGGGAAACCAGATTATTGGGAAGTTATATAATAATTTGTCATTCCTAAGTGTTTACTCAGAATCATTTCTTTTTCTGAGAACATTTATGCATTAAACCACATAAATTTTAACTCCAATCAATGTAAATATAAGTGACTTGTATAACATTAGATAGCTGACAAGTGATAGACTTGGTTTTTCTCCACACACTGACTCCAGAGCCCTCATTCTTTTTTTTTTTTTTTAAAGATTTTATTTATTCATTTAACAGAGAGAGAACACAAGCAGGCAGAGAGGCAGGCAGAGGCAGAGAGAGGAGCAGGCTCCCCGCGGAGCAAGGAGCCCGATGCGGGACTCGATCCCAAGATGCTGGGATCATGACCTGAGCCAAAGGCAGCTGCCAGAGCCCTCATTCTTGAATGTTTTTATAAATTGTCCTAATGACATGATAGTTTATTTATATTCGTGTATGTGAGACAGTGGATGGTGATTATTCTGTACATAATATTGGAAAATACCATCATCATTAATTTTATTATGGGTGCTGGTTGAAAATATCCCCTTTAAAAAATTCCACAAAAGAGCTGATCCACATATGAGCCTTTCTCTTCCTAATTAATGCTTTCGCAGTGCACTTACTCATGGTATGTTAGCTTTTACCTCAGAGTAGAAATTATCATCACCAGACAAAAGCTCTCTCAACCTTACCCTGTCCTATCATTCAGTTTATGTATACTCTTTGAGAAAACACATTTTTACATACCGCCCTTTTTTTGTTCTAAAATAAATGTTTGTATCTTTTTATCTGTGTTTGAGGCTTCATCAGGAGTTTCACATTTCACATGCACTTTCACATTCACTCTTTCTACTTTCTCTACCCCATTGAACAATTTATTTTTTCTTTTTTAATTTAAACTCAATTAGCCAACATATAGTATATCATTAGCTTCAGATGTAGAGCTCAATAGTTCATCAATTGAATATAACACCCAGTGCTCATCACATCCGTGCCCTCCTTAATGCCCATCATCCACTTACCCCAACCCCCCACCCAACTCCCCTTCATTACTCCTCAATTGTTTCCTACAGTTAACAACCTGTCATGGTTTGCCTCCCTCTCTGGTGACTTTCCATTCAGTTTTCCTGCCCTTCGCTTGTAATCATTTGTACTCTTTCTTATATTCCACATATGAGTAAAACCATATGGTGATTATTTTTACCTGACTGACTTATTCGGCTCAGCACAATACCTTACAGTTCCATCCACATGTAAATGGTAAGAACCCACCTTTCTGATGACTGAGTAATATTCCACCAAATATAGATCTCTCTCTCTCTCTCTCTCTCTCTCCATATGTGTGTGTGTGTGTGTGTGTGTGTGTGTGTGTGTATATATATATATATATATATATATATATGAGATGGTGTGTGTATAGATATATAGATATACATATACGCACACACCATGTCTTCTTTATCCATTCATCTGTCAATGGACATCTGGCCTCTTACCACAGTAAGCCTCATGCTGTCAAAAATTTGCCTATAATTTTTGACTCTCCAAAAACTTAACTACTAATATAATCTACTGTTAGCCCTACTGATTATATAAACAATTTATCTATTTTTTTCTCCCCAAATTTGTTTATTTTAATTTTTCAGTGTTACAAGATTGAACAATTTATCTATTAATTAACATATTTTAGATATTTATTATGTACTCTATTCCTAGAATAAAGTAAACTACAGAAAATAAATGTTAAGAAAATCATATGGAAGAGAAAATACATACACTGCACTGTATTTATAAACCCAATACATATATAATTGGACCTAGGCTGTTCAAACCTGTGTTGTTCCAAGGTCAACTCTATAATATATACATAATTGTAGTGAGAATTACGTAAGCATAGAAAATAACTTAAATAACTTAAAAGAATACATATCCAAACCAGGAGTCTAAAATGTAGGATGGATGGAAAAAAGTATAGAAAAGGTATAATTTAGTCGAATCTCTGGGGTTTGACTTTTTTCACAGTATCAATGTACTCAGTGCATCCCTGTCTTACCTGTGTTGCAGTTACAATTGTATTCATCAGAAAAAATATATACCAAGAAATTACAGAGAAGATGTGGCTTTCCATGTCTTATAAAACATTCAGAAATCTTTATTTCCTCTTGAAATACCTTTTCTATATCTCTCTGCATAGAGAAATCGTCATCTACTCAATTCATGAAGGCGGCAACTCCGTGTCTTTGTTCTTCATGGCATTTCTTCACACACAAAACGACCTCCCTCGATAACTTGGTCAGAAGTGATGACTCTTTTCACATATCAGCTCTCATAAGAGTATTTTTCTGGGAACTTTGAACCCTCATTGACACCTGTCCTCTTGTCCATATAGCATGTGCACTTGCCTTTTATCTCCTGTCATATTGTATTTTATATTTTTGCATGACTTTCTCCTTTATTATAGTGCACATTGTTCCTTAGAAGAGACCATGTCTTTTCATATAGTTGCTGCCACTACAATGAATGAAGAAAAAGAGAAGCAAAAATAAAGTAAGGAAATGTTATTATTTTTCTGGTAAATTATTTTAATGTAAACTTGAGACAACCAGTGAATTGTCATAAATTTATTAAACCCCACACTAACCTCTAAATGCTGTAGTACACTAACAGTTTCTTGATTATGATATTAAATCTTTCAGACATAACCAGGGATCAGTCTCCAACAAAATTGAATTCTGTCAACATTTTGCTCCTTATTTAAATACAGAATGGAGAGAAAAGAGAATAGAGGAAAGAAATTCACATCTTTCCAGGAAGAATAAAATAAATGACTTATAATGTCTTCTGGCTAAATCCTACATCCTCTATCTATCTCTTCATAAAAAATTAATTAATTAAAACATGTACTGAGCATATATGAGGGCTTTGTGAGTTGCATTACAGGCATTATCCCATTTAATTCTTTTTTTATTTTTTAATTTTATTTTTAATTTAATTCCAGTATAGTTAACATGCAGTGTTTTGTTAGTTTCAGGAGTACAATATAGTGATTCAACAATCCTCAGTGCTTATCTTGATAACTATATTCTTAATCCCCTTCAAGTCTTTCAGCCATCACCCCACACATGTACCCTCTGGTAACCACCAGTTTGTTCCCTATAGTTAAGAGACTGTTTCTTGGTTTACTTCCCTGTCTCTTCATTTTTGTTGTTCATTTGTTTTGTTTCTTAAATTCCACATATGAGTGAAATCATATGGACTTTTCGTTCTCAAAATGTGCCATTTCACTTAGCATTATACTCTCTAGACCCATCCATGTTGTTGCAAATGCCAAGATATCATTCTTTTTTATGGCTGAGTAATATTCCTACAGATAGATGATAGATAAATTCCTATCTACCTATTATCTATCTATCTATCTATCATCTATCTATCTATCCCACGTCTTCTTTATCCATTAATCTATCAATGGACACTTGGACTCTTTCCATAATTGGGCTATTGTACATAATATTTCAATAAACATAAGGGTACATATATCTTTTTGAATTAGTGTTTTTGTATTCTTCATGTAAATATCCAGTAGTGGAATTACTGGATAATATCATAATTCTATTTTTAATTTTTTGACAAACCCTCCATACCATTTTCCATATGCCATTTAATATTTAAGGAATTTCATGGGTATATAATCATACCATGACATAGTTAAGCAAACAAGCTAAGAATGTTCAATTCATTTGCCTAAAACTATTCTAGTATGGATTCATTATACTGGAATTTGAACCCAAGTATAATTACAAATATGTAATCTTTACCTTAACATTGTAAACTTAGGAGTCATATAGTTACATATTGTTAAGTCAGTAGTTTCTAAATTATTAGTAGTTAAGTTTTGGGGGAGTCAACTTAAAAGATAAGCAGTCCACAGGGTTTTATAAATGTGAAATAACATAACGCATTTAATACTGCTTTGAGCAGCATGAAACATGGCTCAAATACCATAGATTTCTAAAGTTTATTCAGCATATGGGACTCCTACATCATCTACTCTCCCACCTATTGTTTCATTAGCCTTCCTCTGATGGACTGAACGAAGCAGGGGCACCCATGCATGAATTCATCTTCAAGGAAGTTGCAATCTAGTCCCAAAGTATAACAGGATAGAGATGCTGGTGCTTGTAAGATGGGCAGTTATACAATCTTAAGATCCATAGACCCTTTATTCTTAAGGCTTTAATCAGTTGGAACCCATTCATTCCTACCACGTACTTAACCTCAGCCAGCCATCAGAGATACAGAATTTCCTTGAATTTGTCCACCTAAATCTCCTTAGGCATTCTCTGTTCCTGTGGAAATCCCCACTATCTCATCTTGAGCGACATTCATCCCTCAGGCCCATGGGTTTCTGCTCCCTTGGTAGCATTAGTAGCTATGATTCCCTCAGGCTTCTAAGAATCCTATATAACCAGGAAAATCTAAAAGCTTCTTTGACCTCAGATAGATAAACTGGTAACTTCCTGTGCCCTTTAGGAAACACTATCTCCAATTTGCGCACTCTGAGCTAGAAAGCCAAGCAGTGAAGTTTCATTAAGTAATGGGGAAACAGAAGTGGCTATAGACTCAGGTAAGTTTGTCATGGGGGAGGATAATCTTGGAAGAAAAACAGTGATCAATTTGTCAATGGAAAGGAGGGCAGAAAATGTGGGGTGAAGAAAAGCAATTGTGGGTAGTTGGAGATAAGGACTGGAGAGAGGTGAAAAAGGGGTTTGTAAAAAAATAAGGCACAATGTGGCACAGTTATGTGAGATGAGATATGTTTGAGTGTTTTAGGTAAGTGGACAGAGAATATTTCAATAGAATTATAAGGGGACTTGGATTATTTTACAGAGAAAAAGAAAGAATGTCTGTACTTCGATGAATAAGGGTAACAATAATATGTATTGAGGTCAGAAACAGTAAAGCTATCTAAGAGGCACTCTGGGGGACTTCAGCACAAGCTAAAGAGAAATGGGAGTAGGGGCAAAATCACATGTATAAATCCATCTCCTTTTATCCATACACAGGAAAGAAGGATCTTATCAGCAATGACAATGTCTTTCCTTTCATCCTGAGATCAGTAGGCAACAGTTAACATATTTTAAAAACAGAAATGAGGGATGCCTGGGTGGCTCAGTCAGTTAAGCATCTGTTTTCTGCTCAGGTCATGATTACAGGATCCTGGGATGGAGCCCTGCATCAGGCTCCCTGCTTGGTGGGGAGCCTGCTTTGCCCTTTCCCTCTGCCTGCTGCTCCCTCTGCTTGTGCTCTCTCTCTCTGTCAAATAAATAAATAAAATCTTAAACCAAACAAACAGGAATGATTTACCTTGCTGATGTCTTTCAGAATTTGCTGCTGTAAGAAAAATTGATTTGAAGGAATGACACAAAAAAAGGAAGAATTAGGTGAGTTAAATAGTTAA
>JAPYYJ010002656.1:0-12500 GCA_028533885.1 Nasua narica | reverse complement strand
TTTGCTGTGTAGAAGCTTTTTATCTTGATGAAGTCCCAAAAGTTCATTTTTGCTTTTGTCTCCTTTGCCTTTGGAGACATGTCCTGAAAGAAGTTGCTGTGGCTAATGTCATAGAGGTTACTGCCTATGTTCTCCTCTAGGGTTTTGATAGATTCCTGCCTCACGTTGAGGTCTTTCATAACTGGCTTTTCTAACACAGAGATGCAGACAGAAAAAATGGAAAGACAGGAATATATCCTAAATCAAAGAACGAGATAAGACCACAGCCAGAGAGAGATCTAAACAAAACAGTATAAATAACAGGCCTCATGGAGAATTTAAAGCAATGATCATAAGGATACTCACTGGACTTGAGAAAAGAATAGAAGACAATCAGTGAGACCCTTACAACAGAGATAAAAAAAGTTAAAAAACAAACAGATGAAGAGTGCAATAACCAAGATTAGAAACACACTTGATGCAATAAACAACAGGTTGGAAGAAGAGGAATGAATTAATGTCCTAGAAGACAAAGTAATGGAAAGCAATGAAGCTGAACAAAATAGAGAAAAAATTGTGCAAAATGAGAATAGATTCAGGGAACTCAGGGGCTCCATCATAGTCACATTCCTATTACAGGAGTCCCAGAAGAAGAAGAGAGAAAAAAAGAGGCAGAAAACTTATCTGAAGAATTAGCAGTTGAAAACTTCCCTAATCTGGGGAAAGTAACAAACATCCAGATCCAGGAGGTTTAGAAAACCCCCAACAAAATCAGCAAAAATAGATCCACACCATGATATATTATAATTAAACAGGCAAAATATAGCAATGAGGAAAAAAAAATTTAAAAGCAGTAATACAAAAGAAGACAGTTACTTATAAGAGAAAACCCATAAGGCTATCAAATTTCAGCAGAAACTTTCCAAGCCAGAATGTACTGGCATGATATATTCAAAGTACTGAGTGGGAAAAATCTGCAGCCAAGAATACTCTATCCAGCAAGGCTAACATTCAAAATAGAAAGAGAAATAAAAGAATTTCATAAAGAAACACTAAAGGAGTACATCACCATGAAATCAGCCCTGAAAGAAATACTAAAGGGGACTCAGTGAGTGGAAAAAAGACCAAAAGTGACAAAATGAGGGCAGGAAATATAAAAGCAGTCAAAATGATATTTATATTAAAAAATCAGTTAAGGAACTCATAAAATAAAAGGATATTTAAAATATGACAACATATACATAAAATGTGGGGGGGACAGGAGTAAAAAATAGGTTCAAATTGAAATGACCATCAACTTAATACAGACTGCTATATGAAGAAGATATTATATACAAACCTAATGGTAATCACAAATCAAAAACTATTCGTAAATATGCAAAGAAAAAAGAGAAAGAAATCCAAATATATCACTAAAGAAAACCAGCAAATCATAAGAGAAAGATAAGAAAGGATCAGAGAATACCTACAGAAAAACCCACAAGTCATAAAATAGCAATTAATACATATCTATCAATAATTACTTTGAATGGCAATAGACTGCTCCAATCAAAAGATATAGGGTATCTTGGATTGAAAAACCAGGGCCCACTATTATGCTGCTAATAAGAGACTCATTTTAGATGTAAAGACACTTGCATATTGAGACTGAGGGGATGGAGAAATATTTATCATGCAAATGGCTTTCAAAGAAAAGTTAAAGTAGTGATACTCATATCAGACAAACTAGTCTTTAAAATAAAGACTGTAACAAGAGAAAAAGGCAAACCCTAAATAATAATAAAAGAAACAATCCAACAAAAAGATATAATAATTATAAATATTTATGCACCCAACATGGGAGCACCCAAATACATTAATTAAATAGTCAATAAGAAGCATGAAGGAACTAATTGATAATAACACAATAATAGTAGGGGACTTTAAAATCTCATTTACATCAATGGAAAGATCATCTAAACAGGAAATCAGCAAGGAAACAATGGCTTTGAATGACACATTGGACCAGATGGACTGAACAGATACATTCAGAACATTCCATCCAAAATTAGCAGAATGCACAATCTTTTCAAGTGCACACAAAAATTCCTCCAGAATAGATCACATATTAGCTCACAAAACAAGGCTAAACAAATTCAAGAAAATATGTCATACCATTCGCCTTTTCTGACCACAAGAAAATCTACAAATATATGGAGGCTAAATAATATGCTACTGAACAATGAAGGGGTCAACCTGTAAACAAATGAAAATGAAAACACAATGGTCCAAAATCTTTGGGATGCAGCAAAAGTAGTTCTAACAGGGGCATATATAGCAATACAGGTTTACCTCAAGAAGCAAGAAAAATTGCAAATAAACAACCTAGCTTAAAACAAAAACAAAAACCATAACTTTACACCTAAGGGAGCTAGAAAAAGAACAACAAATGAAGCCTGAAGTCAACAAAAGGAAGGAAAACATAAATATTAGAGGAGAAATAAATGATATAGAAGCTAAAAGAAGTATAGAACCATTCAATTGAAACCAGGACCTGGTTCTTTGAAAAGATCAATAAAATCGATAAACCTCTAGCCAGGTTTATTAAAAAGAAAAGAGAAAGGATCCAAATAAATAAAATCAGAAATGAGAGAGGAGAAATAACAACAAATACCACAAATATACAAACAATTATAAGAGATTATTATGAAAAAATATATGCCCCAAAGTTGGACAATATAAAAGAAATGGGTAAATTCCTAGGATTATATAAATTACCAAAATTGAAACAGGAAGAAATAGAAAATCCGAACAGACCAATAATTAGCAAAGAAATTGAGTCAGTAATCATAAAACTCTCAAAAAACAAATGTCTAGAACCAGATGGCTTCATAGCCGAATTCTACCACACATTTAAAGAAATTAATACCTCTTCTTTTTAAACTATTCCAAAAAATAGAAAAGGAAGAAAAACTTCCAAATTCATTCTGTGAAGCCAGCATTACCCTGATACCAAAACCAGACAAAGAAACCACAAAAAAGGAGAAGTACAGGCGAATATCTCTGATGAACATAGATGCAAAAATTGCAAAAATTCTCAACAAAATACTAGCAAACCAAATCCAACAATACATTAAAAAAATCATTCACCATGATCAAGTGGGATTTATTCCTGGGTTGTGAGTATGGCTCAATATGCACAAATTAATCAACATGATATATCACATTAACAGAATAAAGGATAAAAACCATACAATCATTTCAATAGATGCAGGAGAAAAGCATTTGACAAAGTACAGCATCCATTCATGATAAAAACTCTCAACAAAGGAGGTTTAGAAGGAACATACCTCAGTAAAATAAAGGCCATATATGAAAAACCTACAGTGAACATCATCCTAAATGGGGTAAAACTGAAAGCTTTCCCTCTACAGTCAGGAACAAGACAAGGATGTTCACTCTCACCACTATTATTTAACGCTGTACTAGACGTCCTAGCCACATCAATTGGACAGCAAAAAGAAATAAAAGGCATCCACATTGGCAAGGAAAAATGAAACCTTTATTTGCAGATGACATGATACAATACATGATACATGATACAAAATACATGATACATGATACAATACATGATACATGATACAAAACCTCTATTTGCAGATGACATGATACAATACATAGGAAATTTGAAAGACTACTAAAAACAGCTAGAATTGATAAATGAATTCAGTAAAGTTGCAGGATAAAAAATCAATGTACAGAAATCTGTTGCATTTCTATACACCAATAATGAAGCAGCAAAAAGAGATATTAAGGAATCAATTCCATGTATAATTGCACAAAAATCATAAGATACTCAGGAATAAACCTAACCAAAGAAACAAAAGACCTCTTTCACTGATGAAAGAAATTAAAGATGACACAAAAAAATGGAAAGACGTTCCATACACATGGATTGGAAGAACAAATATTATTCTACACAAAGAAATCTATACATTCAATGCGATCCCAATCAAAATACCAATAGAATTTTTCACAGTGCTAGAACAAATAATACAAAAATGTGTATGGAGCCACAAAAGACCCCAAATAGCCAAAGCAATCTTGAAAAAGAAAAGCAAAGCTGGAGGTATCACAATTCTAGACATCAAGTTATATTACAAAGCTGTAGTGATCAAAGCAGTATGGTACTGGCACATCAATAGACACATGTATCAATGAAACAGAAAAGAAAACTCAGAAAGAACTCACAATTATATGATCAACTAATCTTCAGCAAGGCAGGAATGAATATCCAATGGGAAAAAGACTGTATCTTCAACAGATGGTGTTGGGAAAACTGGACAGCAATATGCAAAGCAATGAAACTGAACCATTCTTTTTTACCATACACAAGAATAAACTAAAAATGGATTAAAGGCCTAGATGTGAGACCATAAAAACCCTAGAAGAAAGCACAGGCAGCAATTCCTCTAATATTGGTCATAGCAACTTCTTTCTAGATATGTCTCCTGAGGCAAGGGAAACAAAAAGAAATTTAAACTACTGACAGTACATCAAAATGAAAACTGCAAACAGAAGGACACAATCAACAGAACTAAAAGGCAACCTATGGAATGGGAGAAGATATTTGCAAATGACACATCTGATAAAGGGTTAGTATCTAAAATGTATAAAGAACCTATAAAACCCAACACCCAAAAAACAAATAAATTCAATTAAAAAATGGGCAGAAGCCATGAATAGATATTTTTCCAAAGGAGACATAGTGATGACAAATAGACACTGAAAAGATGCTCAACATCACTCATCATTAGGGAAATGCAAATCAAAACCCATAATGAGGTATCACCTCACACCAGCCAGAATGGCTAAAATAAAAAACATACGAAAGAACAGATGTTGGTGAGGAGGAGGAGAAAGGGGAACTTTCTCGCACTGTTGGTGGGAATGCAAACTGGTGTAGCCATTTCTGAAAAACAGTATGGCGTTTCCTCAAAAAGTTAAACTTTTTTTTTTGAAGTCCAGCAAACTTACTACTAAGTATTACCCAAAGAATACAAAAATACCAATGCAAAGGGATACGCATACCCCCATGTTTATAGCACCATTGTTTATAATAGCCAAATTATGGTGACAGAGCAAGAGTTCATCAATTGATGAATTAAGAAGATGTAAATACATATATGACTTAATGTATGTATTAAATCATAATTTAATGACGATGCACCCAATATTAATATGTGGTAAATATAAATATATGTGTATTTATATATATAATGGAATATTACTCAGCCATAAAAAAGAATGATTATAGGCACCTGGGTGGCTTGTCAGTTGAGACTTCAGCTCAGGTCATGATCCCAGGGCCCTGGTATCAAGCCCTGTCTCAGGCTCCCTGCTTGGCCAGGAGTCTACTTTTCTCTCTCTCCCTCTGCCTCCCTTCCCACCCCCACATTCGTGCTCGCTCTCACTCTTGCAAATTAATAAATAAAAAATATATATGTTTTTAAAAGAATGATCTCTTGCTGTTTGCAATGACATGGATGGAGCTGGAGAGTATGATGCTAAGCAAAATAAGTCAGTTAAAGAAAAACAAATACCATCTGATTTCACTCATGTGAAATTTAAGAAACAAAACAAATGAGCAAATAAAAAGAGAGCGAGAGAGAAACCAAGAAACAGACTCCTAACTATAGAGCCCAAACTGATGGTTACTAGAAGGAAGGTAGTTGTGAGGATAGGCAAAATAGGTGATGGGGATTAAGGAGTGCACCTGTTGTGATGAGCACAGGTGATATATGGAAGTGCTAATTACTACATTGTACATCTGACACTAATATTATACTATATGTTAACTAACTGGGATTTAAAAAAAACAACAACAAAATTCTTACCGGAGTCAGCTCTCCTGAATCTCTGTCTGCAGTGCTCAGCAGAGAGGAAAATAAATTTTTACATTGTCCCTTCCTTTACTGCTTGTCCCAACTAAAAACTGACAAGATAGTTGAAAGGATTTTTTTTTCATAGTAGCTTTGTGGCCAGAAATCGCCTGAATTAAAAAAGCCTGATAGGACTTTTTTTTGGGGGGGGGGAGGGGCTTCACTAGGCTAAATGTACACAGAGGCAAAGAAGAGAAAACAAAAGAACTTTTGAAGCTTTTGTGAAAGGGCTTATTAAAACATTCCAAATCTAGCAGCTCTAAATCTAGAACACGAAATCCACGAATCATTTTCATTCCCATCTTCTCAATGATATAAAAAAGTAAAGTGAGGATAATGCAGTTGGATGGGTAGATCGACCTATAACGTGATTTAAATTGCGACCCAATTTCTTGAGGAATTAAAAACTAATATCTTTATCTTTAAAAATCTTTGCAAAACTAGAAATGCAGCTCCAGAAAGAGTTCAAATTTTACCCATCCTTTTTACCAATCCCCAAACCTATTTATCTAAAAAAACAGAAAACAAAACAAAACAAAACACCTCACCAATAACCAACAAATTTGTAAGTATTGGAAAATTTCTGGCCTAAGGAAAGAAAAGTCCTTTTTAGAGGAACTTGCTTTCTTTCCCAGTTGTTTTGAGATGTAAATGTCCTACCTGGTCTTCTCCCAGAAACTTTCTAAGTCATCTCTTTGAAATACAAACTTTAAGTAGATAATTATCAGAAGAAAAACAAAGGGGGTTGGGAATGTTTTTTGAAACTTAGGCAAATTAAAAATCTTTGGGGTCATCTCCACAAATATTAGTAAAAAGCTTTAGCCATCTCAGCAGATAATCTTAACTTATTCCATCTGCCAAAAACAATTTGGATCCAACTTCTTTTGTAACTAGTAAGTTTTGTACTATTGTACCTGATTCATGGCTAAAATTTTAGGACGGTAGCTACTTAGAAAAGTCTCAGTTTGTGTATATCTGTATGTTTATGTGTGTCTGTATATATATTCATGTGTTGTAGATGTGTGGTATTTTTCTACCTACAATGGCATAGCCATTAATTGGTAAAAGAACTCCATTTAATTGGTTTAAAGAAAATTAAGGATTCCCCAAACTCTGAGAAATATAGAAACTAACCCAAATGTTTTCCAACTTTGTGTAATCTACGTTTATTAGTAAATAAAAGTTTTAAGTTTGTTGGTTTAATTAAAACAGGCATGTCGTTAGAGTAATCAGCATTAAATATAAAACATTTATCCTATCTAAGTTTAATAAAGGCTGATTAAGTTCATGTTATCTCTTTAAAAATTAATCAGCAAGAAAAATAGCTTGGGGTGATGGCTGACTTCTCTTTTCACTGGTGGTCTAAACATAATTGTTAAGGACAAAGGATTCAAATAGAGTAGTGGGATAAGTGTTTCTAGATGAACTCTTCAGCAATAATGATGTTTTATGATATGTCTACTTAAATAGTTTCCAAAACTGTTTTAGTTAGTTGAAACCTTAAAGTTATCCTGAAATAAGTTAAATGATAAATTGTCATTAAATATCCAAATCATTTTCAAATAAAATAAAATACTGAAACATTAATCCCTGAACATAGTTATATCCATTTTTGGTTTCCTTTTACAAAAGAAGTAAAGCTATTTTGGTCTATTAGTAAACATAATTGTGCCACATTGGAAATATTACTCTGAGGAAGAATATCCTTCTAGAAATTATAAATTTATAAATTTACCAATCCACAGAATGCTAATGTAAGGACAGTACACAATTGCTCACTTATTAGTTTTACTAGGAATTCAGCATATCAATGGTTGAAAATTCTTTTCCTTTAAGATTTTTTAATTTTTATTTTTAAAAAATAATCTCTACCCCCGACATAGGATTCAAATTTACAACCTTGAGATCAAGAGTTGAATGCTCTATTGACCTAGCCAGCCAGGTACCCCAACTAAGGGTTGAGAATTCTAATCAAAACATATAATTAAGTTAGTTGGAAATAATAAGGATAAAAGGAAACAACTATATATAAAAGGTAGGTAAGGAAAGTAAAATGATTCATTATTCTGTAATGAGAAAGAAGAAAAACATAGGACAAAATCTGAAGGGATATTTAAAAAGTTTGTAGATGGTTTGTGGAAAAGGAACCTTTAGAAAATAATTTTATTTGTGGTCAATTGGCTAAAGTTGGAATTAATTAAGTTTTTAAAAATGAATGAATTTTAATATCAGATGTAAACTGGTACAAAATTAGACTTTGGCTCTCTCACTGTTAAAAGAACAAAGTTTTCTTGGACTATTAGGCTGCTCTTGATAAGATATTGTGAAAGGTTTTTCTTTATTTTAAAACAATCTGCCTGGACAGCAAACGGTTTGTGTCTTACCAAAATAATTTTCTGTGTTTATGTCATCCTTATCATCAGGTCTTTGATGATTAAGTAAGCCCAATCTTTCTTTAACATTTTTTATTTTCACTTTGGTTAAATGCGTAACTAAGTATTATTCCACAATGACCTACAATCATATCTAATCAAGGATTTTAAAACTGTTTTGATATTTTTGACAAACTTCTCCAAATTCAAACTCTAAGAAGATTTTTGACCTGGAATGAAACTGGGATTTTCCCCAAGAGTCACTGGGACATATCAACAAGTTTATTCTCTTTCCTTATGAAAAGACAGATTTAGACCAATTAGGCTTATTTGATACGTTAAAGTACGTGGAAAGCATTGTCAGGTAAGAAATAATACTAAGCCTTCTTTATGTTGTATTTGTGTAGGTATATGTTAAAAGTGTTCTGGAAATTGTACAAAATTCCTAGAATTCTAGTGTGTCCTGATATAATGTTGTCAGTCACATATATACCCCATATTTTAATATTTTAAATACTAATTTAATAATAATATTAATATATATTTTAATATGGGGTATATTACAGAAATAACCAAATTTCCTTGTTAGTTCCATTAAAATGAACTCTCATCAGACCCTTAATCATGGTCATTTTTAAGTCTTTCATCATTTATAGACAGTTATTATGACTGTGATGCTGTTGCAAAAGTGAGACTCATGGAAAGGACCCTAAGAAGTACTCTTGATATGGACACGCTGCCAAATGACAAGGTATTAAACCTTAGGTGCGTATTTCCCAACTAAAGAAGGCTCAACCTGACTTCTGTTCCCAGGCAAACACTGGAGACCCTCCAAATCAAACTGGCTGAGAAACAGCTGATGCTGGGGTAGATGGCTTCCACCTAAGACCTTGAATGAAAATTTCGTACTTTACCTAAAATGAAACCTGATTCCCTTTTTTCCCTTCACTCTGGCATCGGCCTGGAAAGATAACACTATCATTTCTATCAGGCCATTGTTAATGGGAGCAACCTTTTTGACTGCTGTATTTGTCATCAGAAACTTCAATCAGTCCATGATGCTAAAGATCCTCTCTGGTTCTTCCTGTGACCAATTTTTTGTCTATTCCCAATCTTAGCATAAACTACAATCACGTACAGAGTCTGACTTTTATGGCCAGAATATCTAATACCTTGTTTTTACCTTTCTCTGATTATAACTATACTTGCCCAATTATTTTAATTTATTTTTTGAGAGAGAAAGAGAGAGAGAGAGGAGGGGGAGGGGCAGAAGGACAGGGAGAGGGAGAATCTTTTTTTTTTTTTAAATATTTTATTTATTTATTTGACAGAGAGAGAGAGAGGGAGAGGTCACAAGTAGGCAGAGAGCCTGGGCAGAGAGAGAAGTGGAAGCAGGCTCCCCGCTAAGCAGGGAGCCCAATGCGGGGCTCGATCCCAGGACCCCGAGACCACGACCAGAGCCAAAGGCAGAGGCTGAACCCACTGAGCCACCCAGGCGACCAGAGGGAGAATCTTAAGTAGGCCTCATACCCAGCATGGAGACCAACTCAGGGCTTGATCTCATGATCCTGAGATCATGACCTGAATTGAAATCAAGAGTCAGATGCTTAACTGACTTGAGCCACCCAGGTGCCCCTGAACTTGCCCAATTAGACAAAAATATCTTTGTAAATCATAGTATATTTGCACCCCCATGTTCTTATGATTATCCAAATCAGATGTGCCCTTAATTGTTGAAAGATCTCACCATCAGCACCCATCTTGGCAATGAATTTAGAACAACTTTTTTTTTTTTTTTTTGAGAGATCTTGAGAGAGTGTGAAAGTGAGTGAGTGAGTGAGAGAGAGAGAGAGAGAGAGCGCACAAGTGGGGAGAAGGAGGAAGGGCATAGGGAGGGACAAACTCCCTACTTAGCAGGGAGCCCAACTCTAACTTCCGGCTTCATCCAAGGACTCTGAAATCATGACCTGAGCTGAAGGCAGATGCTTAACCAACTAAGCCACCCAGGTGTCCCCAGAACAACTTTTTATTTCAGGCTAGGAGATTTACATCTCAAATGTACTGAAAACCTAATTGACCCCCTGGCTTGAATGGGCAAATGCAACAATTCCCATGAATGATTCCATGAACAGTCCTACCTTGGTGGAATGGTTTGTGCCCTGACAGGGTTTGTCTTTGTCTGTGGTAGTTATGCGCCTATGAATGCTTCCGTGGTGGGTGCACAACTGCACAATGTGTCTTAGGTTGTCTAATTGTTCCCTAAATGTTCACAAACTGGGACATCTCATTGGTGAGTTCCCTTAAATTTGCCTACCAGGAGGCATTCACAGTTCAGGATTTGCTTATTTGCTTATTTTGGCAAGATTTCGCTTACTTTCCTGGCTAGGAGTAAGTACAAATGAGGCTATGATCATGGGGAGGGAGAGAAGGGGAGGCAGAAGGAAGACTCTGAGCTGAGTTCCCCCCAAATGAGACTCGGTCTCATGACCCTGAGATCAGGACCTGAGCCAAAATGAAGAGTCAGATGCTTAACCGACTGAGCCACCCAGGCACCCTTCTTTGACTTATTTGATTTTGATTGATTTGGGCATTGAAGACCATGGCTTTGAAGTGCAATGCAGATATTGGGAATTATTCTGTTCATAATAATCAGAATTGTCTCCTTGTGTGCTATATTCTCTCAAAAGTTTTAAATGCATGTTCAAGCTGCAAATCACCAAGCAAATAATCTCCCTGAGACTGGATGTTCAGAAAATGAATGGAATAAAGAGAATGACTAATTTAACCAATATGAACCTGAAGTTGTGGTGCGTGAATACCATAGTGATTTAGCAAAAAGACATGACCTATGACTACCACAGAAGATAGGCAAAAATGGCAAGAATCTCAGAAGGGTAGCTGCTAGTGGCACTAATGCCTTGAATTTTGATCACATCTCTCAGGTTGAAAGCCTGATTAAAATGGGGCTGTTGTTAAGAAAAGAGACCACAAGCCCCAAATGGGTGCACCAAGCCCCATGTCACCAAACAAGACTTAATATCTAACTTAATTACAGTTTCAACCTTCCTCGGAAGGGAATCTAGAATTACCGGGTCAGTTCCAGTGAGATAACCCTCCTACAGACCCCTGCAGTTCCCTTAAGGAGGTGATCTTGTTGCAAACAACCCATTCTTGGCTAATAACTTCCCCTTCTATCTATAAGTCTTTCGTTTTACAGCTCTTCGGAATTCCTTCTGTCTACTAGATGGGATGCTGCCTCAGTCATGCATGAATCACTGAATAGAACCCATAAGATCTTTAAAATACACTCAGATGAATTTTTAAAAACAATATCTCTATCAGAAGAGGCCTACATTTTTAACAATTGGAAAAATTACAGTAATAATATAGTAGTGTCCTGAAATGAGTTTTAGTGTTCTTTAGAGTTAAAATACACTGTGGGATGTTGACTATGCCTGGGGCAGAACAAAGACATGGAGAATGTGATCCACACACTTTGCCTTCCTAGGTGCAGGAGAAGGGAGCCAAACAAGCAGATCTCGCATGACCTCAGCTCTGTTCCTGGAATCACCTTCTGTTCACTTCACACATTCCTGGCATGTCTTTCATTCTCGTGTGGCAGAGAGCAAGTGCAGTTGCCGGGTTACTGTTGATGAAGAGTAGTTTTTAGAAACAGAAAGTCAGTGTCCTGGTTTTGAATAATGTGTCTTGCTCGCTGGAGCATATTAAACAGTAACTATTGGTTGGTGCTTAATCTGTAGGATTTTACTCAACTCATAATTTTAGTATCTATGGTGGATATATCACTTTTTCTTTTTAGTAATTTTCAAGTATAAAATGGATGTTATATTTCCCTTCCAGTAGTACAAAGTACAGTCATTTGGCATTAAATTGTAAAAACAAAATTTATTATTATTTTATTTTTTTGGCTGTTTATTTTTTTATAATGTTGTTAGTCACTTTAGTTTTTGTTGCAGTGTTTCATGATTCAGTGTTTGTATATAACACCCAGTGCTCCATGCAATCTGTGCCCTCCTTAGTACCCACCACCAGGCTCACCCATCCCCTCAACCCCCTCCCTTCTAAAACCCTCAGTTTGCTTCCTGGAGTCCATAGTCTCTCATGGTTCATCTCCCACTCTGATTTCTCCCCTGTCATTTTCCCCTTCTCCTACTGTCCTCCATGTTATTCTTTATATTCCACAAATAAGTGAAACCATAGGATAATT
>JAPYYJ010002655.1:0-12500 GCA_028533885.1 Nasua narica | reverse complement strand
ATATATATATATATATATATGAAGTTTAAAAAAATCAACAAATTCTGATGTTCTTAGATTTGAATAATAAAGATAATATACCTCTTTAGTAACACTGAAAAAAATGAGTGGATTCACAAATTACTAATAGATGGAATGTGAAATAGTACATCTCTCTGATAGTACAGACACCAGAAAGACGAAAAAAGATATGAATAATGTACACCAATGCACTTAATACTTTGGGTTAAATGGACAAATCCTGGAAAAATACTAGTGTTAGTGAGGATATGGAACAATTGGAACTATCATGTACTGTTGATGGTGTCTAAACTAGCCGAAAAACTTTAAAAAAATGTCTGTGTGTACTAAAGCTAAATGTGCTTACCTCATGAGAAAGAACTTTGCTCCTACTTACTAAGGGTATTACCCAACAGAAATTAATCTTAATACCGGTTACCCTTTTGGTAATAAGCAAAAAAAATAAAAACTGTCAATCAACAGAGGACTGGATCAAAGAAATACTATGTAGGAAACTGATAATGATTGAATATAATTATATGCAACAATAGGACTAAATTTCACAAATATAATGTTGAACAAAAGAAGCCAGATGGAAACGAATACATACTAGATTATTTCACTCAAAATACTGAAAAAGCAAACTGGTATGATGCTATTAGAAGTCAGGATATTTGTTATGCTGGGGATATTAGCAACTAGAGGATGGCATAGGGAATGGTTCTGTGGTGCTGAATTGGATGTTGATTACACAGGTATGTTCAGTTTCAGAAAATTCATCAAGATATTTACTTAAAATAGGTTTGGTTTTCAGAATGAATATTTTTTCATTGAAAGTTTTAAAAAATTGTTGTTTGAGCTACTATGCTAGATATTACTGATACAGAAAATGTATAAAATAAAATTTTTCTCTCATCAAGGGATGTAAAATTTGATGCAAATACAAAATAAACATACTTGATACTTCACAAAAGTAAGACACTAAAACATAATGATACTTGTATAGCAAATTGTAGAAACGCTACTTCTTTCCCCCTTTTAAATATAATTAACTTTTTAGGGCAGTTTTAGGCTCACAGAGAAATTGAGCCGAGTATGGAGAATTCTCATATACCTCCTACATCCATACATGCACGACCTCCCCTGTCATCAACATCTCCCTGTAGGGAGATATGTGGTATATTTTTAAAATTGATGAATGTACATTGACATATCATTATCAAAGTCCATAGTTTACAATAGAGTTCACTCTTGATGTTGTATATTCTATGGGTTTTGACAAATTAACTATTTTATGTTTCCATGATTATAGTATCATATGGAATAGTTTCACTGCCCTAAAAATCCTCTGTGCTCCAACTATTTATCCTTCCCTCCTACCTAACCTCTGGCAACTACTTACCTTTTCCTTGTCTTCATAGTTTTCCCTTGTCCAGAATGTCATATAGTTTCCTCATATAGACTTTACAGATTGGCTTCATTCACTTAGTAATATGCATTTAGATTTCCTCCATATCTTTACATGAATTGATAGCCCATTTCTTTCTTAAGATTTTATTTATTTTTTTTTGAGAGAGAAAGCACAATAAAGAGCAGAAAGCACAAGTGGGGAGGTGGAGGGAAAGGGGCAGAGGGAAAGTGAGAAGCAGACTCCCCATTGAGCAGACTCCCTGACCTAGGGCCCAATTCCAGGACCCTGGGATCATGACCTGAGCTGAAGTCAGATCCTTAACAACTGAGCCACCTAGGCACCCCAATAGCCCATTTCTTTTCAGTGCTGAAATTTTCTAGATATACCACAGTTTATCCACTTACCTACTAAAGGACATCTTGGTTGTTTTCAAGATTTGGCAATTATGTATGAAGTTACTATAGATATCTGTATGCAGATTTTTGTGTGAACATAAATTTCCAGTTCATTTGAGTAAATTGTAAGGGGCACAATTATTGGATCATATGGTAAGAGTAAAAAAAAAACCTGCCAAACTGTCTTCCAAAGTGGCTATAATATTTTGCATTCCCACAAGGAATAAATGAGAGTTCCTGCTGCTCCACATCTTCTCCAGCATTTGGTATTATCATGTTCTGGATTCTGGCCATTTTAATGGTGTGTAGTGGCATTTCATTGTTATAATTTGCATTTCCTTAATGATACATGACATGGAAGATCTTTTCATATGTTCATCTTCCATGTATCTTCTTTGGTAAGGTCTCCATTTAGCTCATTTGCCCCTTTCTCAATCAGGTTTTCCTTTTGTTGAGTTTTAAGAGTCCTTTGCATATTATGGATAGTAGTCTTTTATCAGATGTGTCTTTTGCAAATATTTTCTTCCAATCTGTGGCTTGTCTTCAATTATCTTGACAGTATCTTTCACAGAAAAATACTTCTTTTCCATATTATTTTGGATGGATTAATTTTTTAGCTCTTTTAAAATCAGATTTTTTCTAAATGTGTTAGATATTATGGATTCTAAAAAATTCTCTGAAAGCCAATAGAATCAGATGCTTTAAACTTTTTCATATCTCCTATGTTAATGAGAGAAGTCTCACCAATTGCCAAGATATAAAGTTATTTAGAATCAGTCATCCTTTAATTTTGCAAATTAATTAACCTTATTAATTTTTTTTAAGTATAGATAAGGGGCACCTGGGTGGCTCAGTCAGTTAAGCATCTGACACTTCATCTCATCTTAGATTTTGATCTCAGGGTTGTGGGTTCAAGCCCTGTGTTGGGCTTCATGCTGGGCATGGAGCCTACTTAAAAAAATAATAAAGTATAGATAATATGTATTGATCACTCTGCTCCAACACTGCCTTGATTATTAGAAATATATCAATCTTCATTAATATGTTGAATTAATTTTTATTTTTATCATACCTATTTTACAGAAAAGAAAACTGAAGCACAGGTAGGTACTTTGGCCAAGTTACTAGAATAAGTAGAAGAAGCAGGATTTGACTTTGACAATTGGACAGCAGAGCTCATTATATCCACTGTCTCATGTTTCAATGCCAGTGGCAACCAACCATCCTCAAAAAGGAAAATCTCTTTTTACTATAATATTAGATGCTCATTATTTTGCTAAAAAATTCCTGCCTTAAAAAATTACTTAATTTTATTATTTATTAAAATAGACCTAATTGTTTATTATTATAAATGTTTAATTGTTTATTACAAAGTTATAAGCACAGATAGGCCAAAAGGAAAAGAAATGCAAAACCATTGAATCTTTAGTTGTACAAACTTAGAGATTTTGTAGGACTAATTTATTGAGCAGTTTAAACTGAGTGAAGCAGAAAAAAATTGTTTTTCTCCAGGCTTTGCCCTTACCTATGCTATATGGAATATCCCTTTTCAGTCTTTAGTGATAATTTTAGGCAGGTCTCACTGTTTTCTAGTGAAATCCAGACCAGTCTAATCAATTTGTAGACCTCCATCTCTTAACTAGTTTAAATTTTTTCTTGTCCTATAAGCTTGTGCTTGGATTTTGACACAAGAGACCTATACTAAGAGGGTAGATCTAGTATTTCACTACTGTAACTACCTCACTTGTCTGCATATTTTGGATCTCATTTTCTTCTAGAATGGTATGGAGTAGGAGGAAGCATGGGAGAGTATATGAAATCTTTTATCCTTTCCATCACAATTCACTTTTACTTTTGATATATTTTTTTAAGATTTTATTTATTTGTTTGACAGAGAGATCACAAGTAGGCAGATGGGCAGGCGAAGACAGAGGAGGAAGCAGGCTCCCTGCTGAGCAGAGACCCTGATGTGGGGCTCGATCTCAGGACCCTGAGATCATGACCTGAGCCAAAGGCAGAGGATTTAACCTACTGAGTCACTCAGGCACTCCTTGCTTTTGATATTTTCTATGTGTCTAGGCTTCTAGATGTTGACTCCCCCATGAGGCTGTTAAGTCAGCATTTGAGGAACTTTCCTACTTCCCAGTTCCCTGATTTGAGAGTACATGCTATTGACTTTTCCCAAACCTCCTCTGTTGTTATAGTTTACTCTTTCTAACTTATGGGCTCATTTTGCCCATAAGTCCCCACTGGCAAAAGCCAGGCTGCCTTTCCATTTGTTCTAGGGAACTAAAACACCCTTCTAGATCAGAGCGATGAATGCCTCATTATCATCTCTTTCCTTACCTACCCTCTCCGGATTTCTTTCTCTTACACAAATATGCTTAGAAACATCAATGCTGTCCGGGCAAAGACCACCAGGGTCACAGCTGTAATTAAACATGTTCAGTCTATTATTCATGGCAGTAATAAAGAATGTACACCAACGAGAAATGTTGGAGTCTAGGCAAGAATGAATTATAAAGGGTTTATTGTAATTGGGGCTGTGTTAGGTGATTCTGTGGAAGATTTAAAAGAAAGTAGGGCTTTGCTCTTCATTATAAGCTATCAGCAAACAGAAGTAATTCTAAGACTGGGTATCTTGATAGTCTTATAAAGAAGTAGGGGAGATCCCTCAGATGTCCCTCATATTACCTAAGGTAGGGGGGATGTTTGATCATTTTTGTGGCTTGGACAATGTTCATGTTTTCTTTGTATGCAGACAGGACTATGAAGTAGTCTTAACTGTTCCCTTGATCCATCACCATTACAGAATAGCCTTGTGTGATACTGAAATCCTGTGATATTATTTAAGTTCAGCAGACAACACTAAGGCCTAGTTGAAAGTGTCAGGCCAGCTTCTAGCAGTACCACAGCATAACTGATCTACCAAGTGAGGTGACTGCTTGCTGCTTTTCTCTTTTTCAGAGTACAGGTCAGCAAATTCAAAGTCAAAAGCAGACTTCAACCTGGCAATAACCTGCCAGTCACTCTTCTTTGCAAGACTCTGTTCTCTGTGAATAATCCCTTGGGGCCTTCCTCCCTCACTTAACTTATTAGAAGGTTGTGGTGATTCTCAAATTTCTTTTTATTTATATAGACAAGTAGGAGTAGTAAGGTGATGGTAGAGGCCACATTCTTCAGTCTCATTGCAAGTATCATAGAGCTTTAGACACTGACCTTTATCTGTCTGGTTTCTTTGAAAAAATAGTTAAATAACATTTGCTGTCCCAGTCTCAAGTTAATCCTTCTGATCCACATAGTTCTAATAGGAAAAGATCCATTCAGCTTTCTTTTAAACATACACATGCATATAAATATATATATATAAACAAAACATTTCATGCCAAAAATAATATAACCTGTTTTTATCAGCAATATATTATGTGCATCTTTCTATCTACAGAGAAAAAGGAAAACATTATCCTCACATATTTGAGCAATAAATTTCTCAATTTAATTCCTACAAAAGGATAAAGGCCTTTGAATCCACACTATTTAACCAGTAGTGCTATTTTATTTTATCTCACAATAAAATGGTTGGAAAATATGTGAAACTCTTGATATAAATTGATCCTGCCCAAATTATACTTTTTCTATAATTTCAATCAGTTGTATCACCAAAAGCAATATTCCTGGCTTACAATGTTATAGCTTCCTGAAGAAATGGTTTTGTAAAATTAAAGTCCAGTATTAAGGGATTGGGTTTTATAGACAGTCAAAAGGGAAAACTGTTGTTGAATGGAATTCAACAGAAAGAATGGTACTAAATGGATTTCTGACTTCCAGATTTAAAACTCAATGATCTATTTGACAAGTCTATTTGAATTTCTAATACACATCTCAAATACACTATGTTCAAAACTGAACTTTCATTCTCCCCTCCCACTAAACTTGTTCATCCTATCTTCTCTATGTCAATAAATGGCAATTTCTATTTTTCAACTACTCAGGCCAAAGCCCAGGGATTTTTTGTGACTCCTTATCTTTTTCTCATACTTTACATAAAATGAACATATCCCTTTGATCCTTCTTTAAAATTATACTCAGAATTGGACCACTGTTACCATCCTGCTGTAGTCCACTCTCATGACTACATTAATTGCCAGAATCACCTAACTTGTTGGGCTCACAATTTTGCTACTATTCTCCATTCAGCAGCCAGAGTGACCATGTTAAAATATAGGTCAGATATTACTAATCTCCTTCCAAAACCCTCTAACAGCTTTTATTCTTAGAATAAAAGACCAAGTGTTTACAACATCCTTCAGTACCTTCCCCTTTACTCTCTAAAGGCAGCTCTCCTATTCTTCCTCTACCCACTTAACACCAGCTTCTTCACTGCTCATTGCACATGCTAGGAATGATCCTACCCCCAGATCTTTGTTTGTTGCTTCCTGTTCTTGGAAAGTTTTCTATCCATAAAGCTGCATGATGTGTTGTCTAAACTTCTTTGGGTATTTACTCAAGTGTCATCTTTTCAATGAGGCCTTCCCTGGTCACCCTACTTAATACTGTACTTTTTTCTCTCCACAGTCCATACTTCTTTTGTGTTGTTAATTTCTTTTGTTTTCTCACCATCTAACATATTTTATTTACTTACACTTAACTTTTTGTCCAACCAAAAGAATGTAAGTTCTATGAGGGCAGGGGTTTTGTTTATTTTGTCACTCACCCATTCCTAAGCCTAGCAAAATACCTGGCACACTCCAAACTGTCAATGATTAGTTGAATGAGTTTATGAATACATAAAATATTCTCTTTTAGCAATCTGCAATTCTATCTCTGAAGTTCTTCCCATTTGTTTGAGTACAGATTGTGTTTCTTTTCTTCTAAAATAATTAGAATAATTCATTTTTGGAATTAAGTCCATGACATACTACCTTTAATTGTCAGATTTTTGAAAACAAAACCAGATATGAGATGCTATGTTTATAATCTTTGAATTTAATTAGGAGATATATAAAATAACATATGATTTTGTTTTATCAGTTTTTATATGTTTAATTATTTCTATGAAAAATTTACATATTTTTTCTATTTTATTTTGTTTAGTCTAGATAGGGAATTTAATAGAATAATAATAATTTCCTTGATCAGCAGTTCTTGATTTGTTCTTTGAATTAATGTTTGTATTTTCCGAATAATAACTCTTAAATTCCTGACTCTTTATAATTTTTTTATATCTCTAATTATTTTTTAAGCCTTGATTATAAATATAGGCTGGAAAATACTATCCAAATATTTCCCAGAAACTGAGTAATAAAGATGATTTCACTTGATTATACCAACATGCTTAACTACTGTGCTTTGAATCTTGTATTTTATATTTTTAAGCTTCATTGAAGTTAACTGATTTTCAAGAACTAGCTCAAATTATGAATAATTCTTAAAATGTCCTTATTTTTAAATCACATTTTTCTTTTCCCAGTGAATTCTGTGCAATGCTCACTTTTACATTATAATACTCTACTGTAACACAAATTCCTCACAGAAATGCCAATGTCTAAATAGGAAAGTATGGGTCTATACTGTAACTCCTATTAATAAATTCTTCATAGATTCAAAACATGAAATATTGAAGCTGTTAGCTGGTGGATATCTTCCCATATTCCTCTACTGTTGGTACATACATCCCCAAGGTATGGATGTTGCCTGCTAACATCTCAGACCTACACCATCTTGTAAGGATTATCCTTGGCTTATGAAACCATCTTGCCTGGAGAGACATAGGATATAATGAGTCTGCTGACATAGACAACCTTTGTTGCACAATTCACACTCCTGAGAACTACCCGGCATCAGACTGACATTAGATTTCTCTTATAGTCACATCTTTGATTTTTCCCATAGCTAAACTTGTTTTCCTTACTCCCTCATAAATAACTTGCAAAAAGTATCCCATTTCAGACTCTGCTTCTAGGGGACACAATCTAAGATAAATGTTGTAATATGTTTAAATGCCTTTTTTATTGCTGTTGTTAACTTCATCTTTCAAATACACTGAAATTCCTTTTATTTTTAGGTTACCATTTCCCCTATGTCTGTTACATTGAACACATTTACGACAAAACTGTATACTTTTGCATCGAAGGATAGTACTTAAAATGACGTTTATGATCATTCTCTGATATCGTATTTCATGCTACTAGATTCACTGAGACATTCTTAATCTAAATTGGAAATATATCTCATAGAGTCAGAAGCATTCTATCTAGATTATTTTCCATCTCAAAGTTTTCTGGTTATCTGTGATATATTCCATATTGTCTTCAGACCTCTTGTAGTAGTTTCTTGAACTACAAAGTGAGGCTATTAATGCCAGTTCTACCTTATTTTTTATATTTGCTGTGAAGAATATATGAGATAATGGATATGAAAACACTTTCAAATATAGGAATAAGTTACATAAAGAACATGGTTATTTCAGTGCAAAGGATAGTGTATTTCTCTGTGAATATAAATGTTCATTCAAACTTTAATGCCAAATATCACTGTTAGTAATGTCACCTCTAGTAATTGTTACACTTTAAGGAAATAGTATAGTTCACTGTTTTAGAAACAAATAGGTCCCAATATTTAAATAGCTGCTATATTTTGTATAGTTGTAATTCAAATGAGAGTGACAATGAGCTCCATTTGCTTAAATTGCTAGGGATGATTCCCTTCAAAGAAATCCCCAGCTACTTCTGAGAGTATTCCAGTTAATTACCTCAAGGGCTTTTAGGAACTAACCCTGGGATTTGTTAATGCAAAATTCTTCTCACACTGCTTTGCCTTGGCCATGATTACTGCTGACGCACTGTGAGACTACCTACCTAGACACAGTGTCCTCTACAGCAACCAATCTAGGCTCAGGGAATGGTCCTGGAAGCCCCTGGAGATCCTCTTATTGTGCTACACACTACCCTCTGTGTGGGCAAAGTTGGTAATTTTTAAGGAGATCTCACTGAAGTGAGTTCAGGAAACAAAAGAAATTAACAATAATTAAATTTTTGTACAGTCCTAGGTCCATGCTAAAATCTCTTATTAGAATGGTTCCCTGCTTCTTTTTGGACTTTTTTCTATCTGACCTCCAGGAGGAGTCCTTTCAGAAGTTACAGAACAGGTCTTCAGTGTTGCGTGTCTTTCTTTTCTAGGCAACTACTGAGACTAGACTTGTGTGCCTAGTGTTCTTTCCACTTTTGATCAAGAAACTGATTATTTTCCTTATACTATTCATTTCGTGATCTGAGAGATGTGGATGATTTTTTAAAAAAGATTTTACTTATTTATTAGAGTGTGTGCACATGGATGGGGGAGGGACAGAAGGAGGAAAGAGAAGGAGAGAGAGAATCTCAAGCAGACTGCACTGAGCTCAAAATCCAATATGGGGCTTGATTTCACAACCCTGAGACCATGATCTGAGCTGAAACCAAGAATCAGATGCTCAACTGACTATATATACATATATATGTATATATAGTCATATATATATATATAAATTCATATATATGGATGTATATTCATCATCGTTATATATTGATAATATAATATATAATGTATATTCATATATGTATATTATGTATATGTGTATATATGAATAATGCATATTCATATATATATGAATGTACCAAACAGAAATCAGCTCAGAATATAATAACTGAACTGAAAAATACCCTATAGAGTGTCACCAGCAGACAAGATGAAACAGAAAAGAATAGCAAACTAGAAGACAAAGCAATGGAACTCATTTTGAGCAGGAAAAAGAAGAAAATATAGCATATATATTATATATAATAACATAAATATATATTTATAAATGAAGGTAATTTAAAGGGGTTATAGAACAACATCAGCGGAATAACATTCACACTGATGAAATTATGGGGGTCCCAGAAATGGCAGAAAACATATTTGAAAAAATAGTGGTAGAAAACTTCCCTAATCTAGGGAAGGAAACAGACATACAGGACCAGGAAGCCATGAGAGTTCCAAATAATATTAACCAAAGAGATCCATACCAAGACACATTATAATTAAGATGTCAAAAGTTAAAGATAATCTTAAAAGCAAGAAAAAATTTTATGTACAAAGAAACCTGATAAGGCTATTAGCAGATTTTTCAACAGAAACTTTGCAGGCTAAAAGAGAGTGATGTGACATATTCAAACTCTTGAAAAACAAAAGCTTCCAAACAAGAATATTTTACCAGGCAAAGTTATCATTTATAACTGGAAAAGAGATAAAGAGTATTCTAAACAGGCAAAAGCTAAAGGAATTTATTATTACTAAACAGGCTTACAAGAAATGTTAAGGAGTTTACTTAGGCTGAAAAGAAATGGTAATAATCAACAATGAGAAAATATATGAAAATAATCTCACCAGAAAAGGTAAACGTATAGTAAAGGTTGTGAATTTACTATTTATAAGGTTACGATGAAGGTTAAAAGACAAAACAATAAGATTAACTAAAGTTAGAGTAACCAGTTAAGGGATACATAAAATAAAAAGATGTAAAATGTGACATCAAAAATATAAAATGTAGTAGGGGAGTAAACCTGTAGAGTTTTGAAATATATACAAATTTATGGTATTATCAACTTAAAATAGTGTTATACCCATGGAATGGTATATATGAATCTCACAATAACCACAAAGCAATAAATTACAGCAAATACACAAAAGAAAATGAAAAATAAACCTAAATATAACACTAAAGAAAGTCATCAAACCATAATGGAAGAGAGAGAAGAAAAGAGGAACAAAGAAGAATTGCAAACATGGCCAGAAAACAATAAAATGCTAATAAGAACATACATATCAATGTAAATGGTCTAAATTTTCCAATCAAATGACTGAAAGTGGATGAATGAAAGCACACACACACACACACACACACACACACACACACATCTATGTACTGCCTACAAGTGACTTAGACTGAAAGTGAAGGGATGGAAAAAGATATTTTATGCAAATTAAAATGTAAAGAAAGCTAGTATTATGATACTTACATCAGAGAAAATAGACTTTAATACAAAGAGTGCAATAAAAGATAAAGAGGGGTACTACAACATGATAAAGTCAGCCCACCAAAAGTCAATCCATTCATAAGATTAAGTGCATCCAAATTAGCACTAAAATATATAAATCAAATACTAATAGACTTAAGGAGAAATAGACACTAATGCAATAATAGTTGGGGACTTTATATGCACTTATATCAATGGGTATATCATCCAGATAAAAAAATCAATAGGAAAACATTAGCCTTAAATGACATACTAGACAAGATGACAGAACATCCCATTGAAAGCATCAAGATACACCTCTTCTCAAATCACATGGAACGTTCTCCAGGTTAGATTACATTTTAGCCCACAACTTGATAAATAGATCTTTGACTACAATTTCTAAAAATGCAGAAGCAAGTAAATTAAATCTGAAACTCAAACAAGGAAATTTCTGTGGAATAGATATATCCAAAACTTGATATGCCTGGCTTACAAACACTAGAGTAGACATAGTTCCCATTTCATTTATTCAGCAAGGATGGAGAATAATGATTACATTCCTCAGGAAATATCATTCAATATTTAGCATCCATAATATGTGCAAGAACACTTTTACAAATAATGTAGAAAAACAAGTTTATAGTTTTCAGGAGGAAAGAAAGTTATAAGGCACAACTCAGATATAAATTGGAAAATTGGACATTATTTTAAAACTGATTCTGTTTCACTTTCAATATAATTTCTTTACTGTGTTAGCCTTCAGACTACGCAAATATTGTAAACAGGTTTATAAATGTATCATTTATTTAGATATTAGTACATTGAGATATCAGATTGAATACTAACCTTATCAGTTTGAACAAATGTAATTTATGACAGAAAGAAAAGCCTTTTTTTTAACATACTGCTAACCAGGGACTGGGCCAATAGTTTTTAGGCAGCTGTTAAACATACATATACATATGCATATTTGCAATGGATTTTTTTCTATACTAATAAATTAAGAACTTAAAAAAAAGATTACATTTTAGGCCACAAAACAAATCTCAATAAATTTGAAAAGGTTGAAATCATATCAAGCATCTTCTCTGGACACAACAGTAAGAAACTAGAAATCAATTACAAGAAGAAAACTGAAAGTACTACAAACACGTGGAGGTTAAACAACTTGTTACTGAACATCTACTGGGTCATGAAAGAAATCACAAAGGAATGAAAAAAAATACCTAGACACAAGACAAAAATACAATATACCAAAATCTATGGGGTGAAGCAAAAAGGGTTCTAAGAGATAAGTTCTTACCTACCTCAAGAAACAAATCTCAAATAACAACTGAACATTATATCTAAAGGAATTAGAAAAAGAACAAACAAAGCCCAAAGTTAGTAGAAGGAAATAATAAAGATCAAAGTGGAAATAAATGAAATAGAGACTGAATAGACAATAGGAACAACAAAACTAAAAGCTGGTTCTTTGAAAAGATTTTTAAAAATGACGAACCTTTTTGATGGGGTCTTTACCTGGTTTGGGGATCAGGGTAACGCTGGCTTCATAGAAAGAGTCTGGAAGTTTTCCTTCTGTTTCTATTTTTTGAAACAGTTTCAGGAGAATAGGTATTATTTCTTCCTTGAATGTTTGGTAGAATTCCCCAGGGAATC
>JAPYYJ010002654.1:0-12502 GCA_028533885.1 Nasua narica | reverse complement strand
TATTTCTGGAGTGTCCTAGTTGACTGGTCATTTTCACTACATTAAGTAATAATACCTTGCCCTTGAATAGCACATTATAATGTAATTCACATGACTGTTATTTTAAACATGAGGAAAGGGGCTCTTGGGTGGGTCAGTCAGTTAAGCTTTTGCTCTGGGCTCAGGTCATGATCCCAGGGACCTGGGATCCAGCTCCACATTGGGCTCCCTGCTTGGTGAGGAGACTGCTTCTCCCTCTTCTTCTGTCTGCTGCTCTTCCAACTTGTGCTCTCTCTCTCTCTGTGTCAAATAAATAAATAAAATCCTTAAAAAAAAAAAAAAGAAAAGATGAGGAAAATAGGTTGATGCAATTTCTTTAATTCTTTTATTTTATTTTTTCTTTATTTTATTTACTGTTTCACAAGTCAGTAATACTTTTCTCCTAGCTTAAAAGAATGTAGGGACTTTTGAGAGGCTGGAAGAGGAATGACATCTCTAAATGCATCTGAATGGGAACACTGATAGAGGGAACTCTCCCCCTGTTTGATGTGGTGCTGTCCTAACTCTCCACTTTCATGAGCTGAAATACAGTTCCTAAGGTTCTTTAACATATCTTTTATAATCTGTTTTCTTGCTTCTTCTAAGGGTCCAAAGGCTGGTGCCCTTTCCATGCTCTTGGTTTCCTGGGCTGCAGTTTGGGTCAAGGTCCTCCCCTTGCCAGTCTCCATGTTGGGAGCCCCCAAGTGGTGGCAGACAAATTATGCCTATTTCATCGTGTGAATTCTAGTTTTCTCAGATCTATTTCAGTGAAGTTGCTAAGAAGGACCAGGTCTTTCACACATTTATTCCTGAGAAAATGCCCTCCATGAAAACACTGTAAGTCATAATTCCATTTGCTTTCTAATAATTTGTACGTCGTGTGACCTACCACATGCTGTTTTTGCAGCTTTACACCTTCAGTGGAAACTTGCTGGATAAAACCCTGAGGAAAGAGGGAGGGAAAGAGGAGGGTTGGAGGGAGCAAGGAAGGGTGGGAGGGAGGAAGAGAGAAAGGGTGGGGGAGAGAGAGAGAAAGAGAATTTCAGAGGGCTGGGGGGGTGGACTTTATTTTTAGCTTGACTCTTAAATCAGGGCAGACAGGAAACAACTGCGAGCGTACATGACGTTGATGTCTAGGTGATGAGTCCTGTCAATGTTACTAAGTTGTTCAGGGTTTCTGTGGCGTTGCTTTTAAAATATAACCTACAGGTCAAATGTATTTATGAAAAATTCCAGGAAAAAAACTTATTCCCAATGAATTTTTTTTGTTGTGGTAGTGATGAGGGCTGTGTGTTATTGATCTTATAATAGAAATAATGACTTTAAACCAG
Organism: Nasua narica; assembly: GCA_028533885.1. Taxonomy (NCBI): domain Eukaryota; kingdom Metazoa; phylum Chordata; class Mammalia; order Carnivora; family Procyonidae; genus Nasua; species Nasua narica. The sequence continues at coordinate 11,153 of JAPYYJ010002654.1, read as the reverse complement.
GTTTTCTAAGAAAATTAATGACTGCCCCAAGTTAATGGCCTTCAGCCAATCTCTCAGTCAGCCATTAATCCCCAGGAAATGCCCTGGGCCTTGATCATTATTGCCTAAATAATACAAAAGTGGGTAGAGTTTTCTTGTCACATGGGAAGCATACATTGCCCTTGTTGTCTCTTGGACTCCTTTCACGGTAGTAAGAATAAACTTTTAGGGAGGAAAATTGTAATAATTTTGTTTACTGATGCAAATAAATAATCTTGTTTAAACAAAATTATTAAATATAACGTCAAACAACTCCAGCTCTGTATGTTTGAGGAAGAAGTAATGGAAGACTCCAAATTCAGAATTCTTAGACTGCTGTAGTTAGAGCCACGAGTGATGTATTAAAATATAGAGCCAAATATTGAATTGAGAATAATGCAATTACTGTCATATTAGATATTTCAAGTTAAAATCAGGGTTAAAGTAACACGTAATTGACTTCTTTAATGGTTGCAAACAAAAGATGGTACTGAAATTTACTTTAAAAATTAGGGTCTTATATTCTAATAAAAATATCTTGAGGAACTACATTTTATAAGTTTTCAAATAAATATCATGATGGATGGGGATATTTGTCTTATCTTAAAATATCAAAGGACTTTTATAGTCCTTTTCGTGGCTTATTTTGCATTCCAGGATCTTTAAGAAGGCAAATAGTAAAATGAAAAACATGTGTGGGAAATTAGTATAGCAGTTGTCCTTGACTGCCATAGGAGATGCTACTGAGGTAAAAAGACCTTCGAGGGAATTTTCCTAGTTTGAACAGAGATGTCCATGCATCTTGTTATCCCATGACCCAAATTCAGGTGGAGAATTTTACATAGAGTTTCTCAATAAACATTTTCAGAAAAATAAACATACCTTAAATGTCTTAAAATGTTGTCAGTTGTATCTCAGAAACACTGGGAAAAAAAAAAAAAAACAAATTAAAAAAATGCCCCTCTTTGCCCTAAGAGTTTTTTGTATATTTGGAAGATTAACTCTTTTTAAATTTTTCTAAAATTTATTTATTTATTTATTTATTTATTTATTTATTTATTTATTTATTTATTTATTTATTTTAGTAATCTGTACACCCAGCATGGGGCTCAAACTCACGACCCTGAAATCAAGAGTCACGTGCTCTTCTGAGTAAGCGAGCCAGATTAGCTCTTTATCTTTGATATATGTTGTGTGTGTTTTCTCCTACATTGACATTTATCTTTTTTCTTCTCCCAGATGACTATCCATTTGTCACAAGACTCTGAAAAGCCCATCTTATCCTCACAGGTGTGAAATGCTATCTTAATTATGTTCTAAATTTCCATATGTAGTTACATTTATTTTTAAACTTTCTTTTCTGTTGTATTAGTCTGGCTGTGTTTTTGTATGCCTTGTTTTGATATGTAGGAGAGCTAATGACTTCCCCCTTGCCTTTTCTCTTGTTTTGTTGCACAAGCTAATAAGTCTGATATTGTATTAAATAGTGAAAAAAGAACAGCCGGCATTTTTTGCCTTGTTCTGGATAGTAGTGGCAACGCTTCTAATATTTGCCTAATAAATAATATGCTGGCTTTAAGATTGAGGTAAATTTATCTTATCAATTTAAAGAAAAATCCCTGGCTTTCTATTTTATAAAATGTTTTACCAGAAATGAATTTTGAATTTAGTTGCATTTTTTTCAATGTCTTTGGTACTAGTCAAGTAATTTTTAAAAATCTTTTAAGATGGTGATCATAGTAATGGATTTCTTAATATTGAATCACTCTTGTGTTCATCTTATCAACTTGGTCATGAAGATATTAATTTTTTTTAATATGCTGTTGGATTCTACTGCCTGATATTTTGTTTAAGATTTTTTTTGCCTCAGTATTCCAAAGTAAGATTGGTTTCTGTTTTTCTTTACTATACTATTTTATCAGATATATGTATTGATCCTTTTTTGGTAATATCATTTTTGGAAATGTCTATGTTTAGAAAGATTTGTGTAGTTTTGGATCATCTAGTCTTTAAAAGTTTGGCTGAAATCCCCTGTGAAACTATCTGCACACAGTAATGTTTGAGGACAAGTTCTCCACTTCTTTGAAATTTAATCCAAGTTTTTTAATATACCAAGAAATCTGTATTTAGATCTGAGTTGGAGAACAATGCCCCCCCCCCCCCCCAAATATCCGTGCCCTAATCCCTGGAACTGGTGGTTATATTATGTTGCATGAGAGAAAGGACTCAGCAGATGTGATTAAGGGTAGGGCCCTCTAGATGGGGAGATTATCCTGAGTTAATTATTGTTTTGAGAATTTAAAAGTGAATAACTTTTTCTGATGGGTCAGAGAGACACAATGTGAGAGAAACTTGACCTGCCTCACTGTTGCCAGCTTTAAAGATGGGGTAAGGGACCATAAGCCCAGGAATATGGCTGGCTTCTGGAAGCAGGGACAAAGCCCTCGACAGACAGCCAGTAAGAAAACAGGGACCTTGGTCATACATTCACAAGGAAACAAATTCTACCAACACAGGAAGGAGCCAGCAACAAATTCCCTTCTAGAACCTCCATGAAAGGACACAGCCTGTGGATACCTTGATTTTAGTTCAGTGAGAGCCATATTGGATTTCTAACCTAAGAACTAGAAAATAATATCTATGTGGTGTTTTAAGCCACTAAGTTTGTGGTAACTTTTTATGGCAGCATTAGAAATCTAATACTTATCTGGACAAAGAAAGTCAAATTTGATAAATGTATTTTATGCAGAATTGACTGTTTTAGCTAGGTTTTCACATTTATTTTCATAGAATTACATAAGATGGACTCGGGATTTTCAAAATTTTCTCGATTTATTTCCCTTTTCTTATTTGTTATTTTGTGTATTTGTACTTTCTTTTTCTTTTGGGGGGTTGTTGGCAAAACCATCTGGAGTTTTACTTGAGAAAAGGCACTTTTCGTTGGGGACATGGGGTAGAGGTGGTACCCAGGGCAGTAGACTCCCCCCAAGGGTAGGCTGAAGACTAGGGCTGAGCCTCAGGTGGGGTTCCTGTTCCTGATGTTCCCCCACACAGCTCCTTCCCCCCAAGGGTCTACGGTAGTCACAGGAGTGAGGAGGCTGGGAAGAACCACAGTGGCAATTCACATGGGCAGGACATCAGACGGCTTGGACACCAGCTTCCCGTTGCTGGCCTCGATCATCTTCACAGCAATGGCCTTGGAGGAACTGACATAGTGAAAGGAACTGGCGCCCCTGCTAGAGCTGAAGCTGGACTGGAAGGAGCTCAGGCCTATGGTTGAGGTCAGGCTCATGAGGACTGTGTAGGCTGAGCTCAGCCCACCTGAGTAACCACTGTTGGTCTTAGTATGGATATTCAGATTCGGCATCCCAGGCTCCAGCTGGCTCTCCTCCTCCTCCTCCAGCAGCTTGCAGTAGGTGGTGATCTCAGTGTCCAGGGCCAGCTTGATGTTCAAGAGCTCCTGGTACTCACACAGCTGCCATGCCATATCCTGCTTGGCTCACTACAGGGCAGCCTCTGGATTGACCACCTTGGCATTTGCATCCTTAACGGCCAGCTCCTGGCTCTGCTTATCATCAGTGGTGGTGACCTGCAATGAAGACATCTGGCCTTTGAGGCCCTTGATCTCAGCCTGGAGGCGGTGATCTTCTGGTTCATCATGGAAATCTCCCTCTTCATGCTACCGAGGTCATTCCTATGCTTCCCAGCCAATGCCTGCAGCTCCTCGTACTTGATCTGGTATGTGGTCTCAGCCTCAGCCCAGCTGCAGTTGGTGATGTCCTTGACCTCTGCAATGATGCCGTCCAGGTTCAGGGAGCAGCAGTTGTCCATGGACGATGCCACGGACGTGTCCAAGGTGTGGGACTGCAGCTCATGGATCCCTTCATAAGCTGCCTTATGAAGCTGATCTCGTCTGTCAACCCTTCCCGGCAGGACTCCAGCTCTACTTTGTTCATGTTAACTTCATCCACATCCTTCTTGATGAGGACAGATTCATTCTCCATGTCTGTGCACTCTTTGATCTCCTCTTAGTACTTATTTCTGAAGTCCTCCACCAGCTCCTGCCTGTTGCCAAGCTCCACCTCCATCTTCTGCTTCTCCTGACCCCAAAGGTTGTTGATGGAGTTCTGGAACGTGCTGTCCATGTTGCTCCCAGCGGTGCTCTCCTGCTGTAGGAGGCTTCACTTGGTCTCCAGAATTTGGTTCTGCTGCTCCAGGTGCCACACCTTGTGAATGGAGGCAAACTTGTTGAGGGTCTTGATCTGTTCCTTCACCTGGTATCGCACAGCCTGGATGTTGGGGTCTTCCTTTAGCTTAAGGGGCTCATTAGGCTCTGGTTCACTGAGACAGATGTGATGCCCCCCATTCCCCTGGCCCAGCTGTAGTCCCTGACCATACTCATGCTCGTGTCCAGACCACCCCAGAAGCTGCCTGCCTGGGAGAAGGCTGAGGAGTGGATGTGGGCTTCAGGTGCCCTGGGGCTGAAGGCTTGGGGGTGGGAGGTGAACACATCATAGGACTTCTGGGTCACCCTGATGGACACAGTGGAGGCTGGAGTGGTGGCGATGAAGTTGAACCTGACAAAGGTTTGAGAAGGAGCGAGAAGCTACTTCTAGGTGGAGATCTCTTTCTCTTTGATTAAATTAGCTACGTTTTTGGATGTGGCTACTTTTAAGTCATCTGAAATAGCAGTCTTGGATGAGAAGGCAAAAGGCCCTATCTTTATCTGGTCTTTGCCACTAGACTGGCCCCATTCTCAGTGATGTTTTCAAGAGGACTGGGTCAGTCTTTTCTCATCCTAAATATGCCTTTACAGAAATATCTTATAATTCTCCTCAGTTAGTCTCTCCCACCAGACTGCTAAACTTGGCAAAGAAAAGCTAATTCTCACCAATATTTTGAGAGTTTTTTCTCCAGGTGGACTCTCTCATAGGCTTTATCTGCATGGGATTTGTATTGTAAGATATGATAGTCTACGGCTAATCAAATAGCACAGTTAATTACACAATCAACCATGGTGTAACAAGGATCACCAACTTTCTGGCATGCCGTATCTATTTTCCTGCTGATCACCAACTGACCACAAAATTAGTATTTCATATCTTAAGTTGTGTTAAGATATCTCCATGTCTAGGTACCCAACTCTGTAGTTGTATATTATCTGTTAACAGTATAACAGATAAGACAACAGTGACATTGAGGAAAATGAAAGTGTATTTGTCTCTCATAATAATTCAAGCAAAAGCAGTCCAGGGTTATGATATGATAACTTTATTATCTTTTCTAGCTTCGTAATAGTCCTTTGGACTTGCTCTGGTCTGTGGTTCTGCATATGGCTGAGACTACTACTTCTAGTTTCCAGGCCTGAGGATTGCACACTTCGTTTCTTTTATATTCAGTTGGCAGAATTAGGCACATTTCTGCATTCTTACCTGTAAGGGAGAATGTAAAATACAGTAAGTATTTATATTGAGAGAAATTTAAGTTAGTGTGTTCTTTATGTAGTTGTTAGGTTTTTTTTCCCTCCAATGAAAATAGCCCTTTCATCATACATTTGACATATATTAGTAATATATATTTATTACTTATTATTATAAGTTTTAAAAAATTCAGCCAATGAAAGAGAAAGCAAATATCATCCAAAATTTTTGCACATTGAGGAAAAATACCATCTATGTTTTGATGACTACTCTTTCATGTACCATTTTTAGAAATATACACAGACACTCTTTTTCCCAAAGATTTTTTCCAAAGATGGTAATTTAATAATTCTACTTTTACTTTATAAGCTCTTAAAAAATGCAATTTTGTTTTTTGTTAATTCCCTCTTCTCCTACCAATTGAATTATCCTAGTATCAGTGTTACCAACTTGGCATGTATCTTGGTTTACTTTAATTTATGGTCATATAATTATATGCATTTGCATATTTACATCTATTCACACACATTTATAGTTGTGTGTGTGTGTGTGTGTGTATATATATATATATTCAAATATTTTTACCTTGTTTGGTTTGGAAAAGTGGGATAATATATATATTTCTCTGCCTCTTACCTTTCTCACTTAACATATTGTGGAAATCTTTTTAATCATTGATTATAGATTGATAAAATTCCTTGTAATTGCTGCATGTTATCTCATGGTATGGTTTTGCCACAACTTAGTAAAAATGTTTACTCATTAGTAGACATTCAATTTCCCCCCATTGTTTTGTTCCTGCCTTCAAAAAACTACATTAACTATCCTTATACTCATATTTTATTTCTATGATATAGATTACCAGTTACAGAGGTGTTGATTTGAAAGGTGGATATATTTTCTATTGTAGCAGATATTACCAACCTGCTTTTCCAAAAGGCCATAACAATTCACCTTTCCTCTAGTGTACTTCCCTATGTCTCCATCAGCAATAGATGTACCACTGTTCTAAATCTTACCAATATCAATGTTGAATCTGAATTGAATTCAAATTGAATTTTCATTTTGTAATCTTTGAGATTGTGTGTATATATATTTATTGTGTGTATTGTATATCTATATTTATTTAATTAAAAAGGAAACACAGACTTATTTTAAATTGCCCATGGAAATTCAAACTGCGTGACTGCTGTAGCCATATGTAATCGATGAGCATATCATGGATGTCAAAATCAAGTACAGGCATTTGATTGTAATAGATAATTTTCCCCTAGCGGTATTATGTTTCTCTTAAATCTTTAGGAGTCTGTAGGCTGCTATATAAATAGTCTGAGGGCTAGGTGAATTTTTTTTAACATAAAGGTATACAAAATTGTAGCTACTTGTTTCTATGAGATAGAGACAGAAACTGTGAAATAAATTTGGTTGTTCCTGTGGCATTTTAAACAAGCAAAAAAAAGGTAAACTGTCTATAAAGACACTGCATTTATAAGTTTTATTATTAAATCCACCACTGCTTTGCTGACTAATAAAATGGAAAATGTGTGCTTTTATAGGTTTATAAAAAGGCAAGCTATAGTTTCATGAAAAATATCTTGCACCGATTGAATACAGGTGGCGACTTGTTTAGACTTTGAAGACGTAAAGACTTAGTATAGATGTCTGAAAAAGGTAATATGGCACAATAAAAAAAAATCTTCCTTTCTTGACTCATCAATCCTTTGGGTATTCCATGTCAAATAAACGCTACAACAATTTATAGTAAAAGTACACAGTGGAAGTGCCAACGTTAACACTCCTTAGGACTGGATACCTGCCAGATTTTTCACACCAATATTTAAGGTGAACTAAAATGTCTTTTCCATTGGAAGTGTGAGAAGGCGCTTGCTTTCCTATATTTGGCAACACGCTTATGTGAAGTATGAAGTCAAATGCCCGTGATGTTCTCTTTATTTCAACCATGATAAATCGTGTTCATTTGTTTAAGTGCATGTGACAGCTTTAGTGTTCCAACTATAAATTTTGGTTAACTTCTATTGACATGCTGTATTAAACTTAAGAAAAACAAATTACACTTCACCCGTTTTAATTGACTAAATGTGTCAAAAACACAGTAAGTATAACACAAAAGGTCGGAGCCTTCGTCTACACTGTAATGGGTGTCATGGCAGGGATCCAACTTTTCTTGTACATTTCATTTTTCATGAAGTTTTAGGACAAGGCATACGTTTAACATTCACTTCCACTTCTCATTTGTACTTCAAAGTTTATCATAGGCTGTGTGACTACCAAGAACACTTTTCTCTCGCGCTATTTAAAGCTCTCTTTGCATTGATGTGTGTGCCCAAAGGATACTGATGTTCTCCTGTAAACAAGGCCTTGCGAATGGCCTTTGGCATCCTGAGGGACGCAGTGCTGACTCATAGCACAACCATAGATCACTGCGACACTCGCTGGAAAAGACCGTGTTTACATACCTAGTCCCTGCTTCTATGACCCAGCAAGTAACCGTGGGGTCAGGTGCCAGATTAAACTTGGCATCCTGGCTTCCCTTGGGATCTAATGAAAGTTACCAGTTTTAATTCTTTTGCTCTATGGCCAATTGTTTCTATCAATCTTTATTCCTTCAGTAATTTATTAGTCAGATGCCAGATGATTAAAGAATGGTAATTAAACTCTCTCTAGCCCACTGCCACCGCCCTCTCTTTTCTTCTAATTATCCCTTGGGGTGGTATCTTTTCAGCTCCTGTTGCAAAATTAGCTGCCTTTCAGGGGTTCAAACATTTGTTTCCAGGGTGAATTTATGTCTGGAAAAAACTCAAAATGGGACACGCTTTTGCAAAGTGTTATGTTGCGTACTGGAGAAAACAGAGATTCTAAATCTTAACGTTTATGCCATTTTCATCACTATTCGTAAGCGTCTCGTTCTTTAGCACATGGGTTGCCGTCAGGAAACCCCAAGTTTTATGTCAGCAATAATAGGAGACTGTCTGATCAATTTAGGGGTGGAAAAAATACCAGTTGTCCTTATCCAAGAGGCTCAGAGACTGCCCGATGGAGCCCAATAAGAGGTTTCATTTCTCCTTCAAAAAAAAGGAAGAGATCCATCCCAACTCCCATCCCAGGGGATCCCTATTATCACGAAGATTCCCTGAGAGGTGAGTCTGGTTCTAGATTGCAGTTGGCAAACTTTCCGTGAAGGGCCAGAGTGGAAAACTTTTAAGCCCTGAAGCCCACGTGATCCCTTTCACAACTACTCAGTCTTGCCATTGACAGCATGGCCATCAATATCCTGTAAATGAATGAATGTGGCTATGTTCTAAGAAATGTTTATGGACAATGGGATTTGAATATCATATAAATTTCACATGTTGTGAAATAGCCTCTTATTACTTTTTCCCAACCATTTGAGAATGTAAACCATTTTTAGCTTTGGGGCTGTGCAAAACCAGTTGGCAGGCTGGATCTGACTGGAGGGCTCTATCACGCCAACCCTTGCGCTAACCTAATATTAATTACTCAAAGGCTCAAGGAATTTATTTTTTTTTTAAATTTTTTAATTTTTTAAAGATTTTATTTACTTGACAGAGAGAGAGAGATCACAAATAGGCAGAGAGGTCGGGGGCGGGGGGAAGCAGGCTCCTTGCTGAGCAGAGAGCCCGATGCGGGGCTCCATCCCAGGACCCTGAGATCATGACCTGAGCCAAAGGCAGAGGCTTTAATCCACTGAGCCACCCAGGCGCCCCAAGGCTCAAGGAATTTAAAGGAAGTTGTTTTTTTTCTTTGAGAGAGAGTGCTTGCTTGCGTGGGTGAGCTGGGGGTGGGGTGGGGTAGAGGGAAAGGAAGAGAGGATCTCAAGCAGACCCTGCTGAGCACGGAACCAATGCAGGGCTTGATCCCACGATCCTGAGAACGTGACCTGAGTGGAAATCAAGAGTTGGTGGTTTAACCGACTGAGCCATCCAGGTGCCCCAGAAGGTGTTCTTTTCTAATAATGTTGCTCTAGTTTTCAGGTGCATGCAGCATTCTCTTTCATACAAGGAGAGTTTCCCTCCCTTCCCTCATTTTTTTTTTTTTTTTGGTTCAGATGATAAATATATTGGCATTTTGGAGTCCAATCTAATGGGAATTAGATATGGCAGATGCTGTTGATGCCTTGTCCGTATCTGTTCAGTATCCACCATTCCCCTGCCCATCTACTCTGCTGCTTTGTGCAGCAGGAATGTGAGATTCCATAGATCTTCTCTGACCACTGGAGTGCCTTTGGCCTGTAGGTATGGCATCTGGAAGAGCTGAGGCATTAAGGCCCCTTGTCTTGTGCAACGTATTATAGAATTGGAGGGAAAATATCCCTAGCTTGGGATATCTCTGAGGCATATTCTTCTATTGTCTCCCTGGGTACTTCAGTGGGATTGGAGCTCCAGTTGCTAACAGCTGTAACTTGCCTGAATATATACCCTTTATTGGCCCCCTTCCCTTCTCTATTTCATTCCTCTACTTCTTTCCTGGTGCTTCTCAGGATTATCTCCCAAATAAACCACTTGCTTGCTAGACCCTCAAGAAGTTGCTTATACTTAAATTCAAAACCAACCTTTTGTAATGAAGGTCACTGGCTTACATTATAAATGTTAAGTCCTTGCTTTCTTCTCTTAGGTTTAAGCAGAGCTTGCCATCTCTCCTTTGAGTATGGCAAGGATTTTCTCTTCTCATCTTTTGTCTTCAGCTAAAGGGAAGATAACATAACTATGGGCCATCTGCACAACTGCTAATCAAGTAGCATTCCAAGAAGTGGTATGCTGTCTCCACCAAGGTCATAGTGATTGTTGTGCCCCATACAGTAGGACACATGACACACGAAAATAGGTCAGAGGGGACATTGTGTATTCTCCATGGGTACATGGAGAACAGGGGACGTGGGTATCCTCCCCTATACCCATCCTGTAAATATATCAAACAAAGACTATCTCTATTGACAGCTCATGTTCTCTTTTCCATTATGAAATGCAGAATTGGGATGGAATAAAATGACATGGGGTCTTTGAAATCCAAATCCTGGATAAATTTCACCCTGCATCTAATCTACAATAGATTTTCTTACTGCCTTCTGTATTCTGACCTGCCTGTTCCCTTTTCTTCCAAAGCACCTATGTTTTATAACTGGGACCATTATTTCCAGTTATTCCTACTATTATTTCTAGTTATTCCAAACAACAATTGTTTTTATTAAGTTTCTTAAAAGTAGTTAATTTTTTCCCCTGATAACTTTCTATATATCTTTCTTTCATTAGCAGGAAGCATGGGTATGCTTTAGTAACATTCTTCCTAATGGCTCCCATTTTTGAGTGTGTCACTATTTGCAGAATAAGTAGAGAAGGAATAGGGATGACCAGAAGCCTTTTTTGGGTAAAATTTTTATGAAGAAAGAGGTACAAAGTGGATAAATGCAAAGGAGAAATACTAGGATTCTTTTTATAGCCACAGAGGGTGGTGGTGGTAAAAGCATTGAGAATGTTAAAGATAGAGTTGATAAAATGGAAAAGCTATTTCAGACAGACTGAAATAGAAGCAAATTTATATATTAACCAAAACTTTGTACTTTTGATAGAAGGCTCTAATGCTACTTCAATGCCAGTTTTTAAAAAAGATGCACATTTCAATGGATAATTATTTTCATTTTAACTCCTGATCCTTATGAATATTGAATCAATGTCTACT